>VYZV01034510.1:343-30884 GCA_013401275.1 Pandion haliaetus | reverse complement strand
CTCTGTTGCAGGGTTTCTGCTTTTCTCTGCCCAGATTTGCATTGGAAAACAAATGATTTCATTCCAATACTTGAGTAGAAACATGTATAAAGATATAGAGCCAGATCCCTGTCTGCATAAATTAGGATAGCTTCTTTAACTTCAGAGGATTTATGCTACTCTACATCATCTGAAGATCTATCTCATGAAATTGTTCCACTTTCCTGCCGAGGCTGTTCAGATCTGAACTGTATAAAATCTAGTGACAACTGTAATGGAGGATATTACACTTAGCCTGTCTGTCATCCCAGGGATCTTGTAAAATCATTTTCTGTTCTAATTTATTACTTTTAGTGTCAATCAGCTGCCGACAAGCTGAGTAACATCATTAGGCATTGAGTTCATCTACTCAGCACTTTTTAAATGCAGTTTAAGTAGTTGTCTCATTATGTGTAGTAGGACGGAAAGTCAAGGTTCAAGGAGTTTTCCTTTTTGGCAGAGATATTGTTGAAGTCTGTACTATTATCGTTGAAGGAAAAAAACCACAAGAAAATAGGTCTTTTTTTTAAGGGTTTGAAAGAATGAAAAGAAGGCAGTAAAATGCAGTAAAACTCACTATAGAAACTTTGGTTCTGATTTCCCACTGCTTTACTTTGTATTTACCTCAGATGCATGAGTTGAAAGGTGTGAGGATGGAGAGAGGCAGTGATGAATCGGGGATTTTGTATAATGTGGAGCTGATGGCTTCCAGCCATGAACTAATAAGTGGTTGGGGTTCATCTCCTAACTGAGAGCCTGCTATTGCTGTGCAGAGAATATAATGGATCGAAAGACACCATGCACCAATCTTGTAACAGAAAACACTTGATTTCACCAGCCTCTGAATTGAGTATGATTTTATTTAACACTATTACACATCAGAAGTAACTCCACAGCACTGGATGTGGCAAGGTAAGAGTGAAACCAATGCAAATTTGCTTGGAATAATTTTCAGGGTTGTTTTTGAAATAAAAAGCGTGTATCGAAAATGTCAGGGCAGACAACAAAAGCCCTCCAACTTCATCCTCTACTAGAAACCCAAGGGCTTGAGTCTGGGCTGGATCCTGAAGAGGGGCCTCATGGCTGTCCCTCAGAAGCTCCCTCATCCCTCGGCCACTTCCCAGCAGCAGTTCATGTCAGAAGATAGTGCTCCAGTGTCAATCTTCATGTTTCTGCTCCATTTGAATATGGTTTTTCTGACCGTGTCCAGATAATAAACCATTTGTCAGAGGACGCCCCAAAGCTGCTGAGATGTACTGATTCAAGGACAGCTAAGAGTGGTGGTCCTTTCTGGGAAGCCTCAGTTAATGGGTGTAGGAAGAAGCCAAAGAGAGGAAATATGGTGCTGGGCTGGGTGATGACCATGTGATTTCTCTATGTAACAGGCAGGACATGGGCATTTTCATGCCCATTTCTCATGTAGCTCCCTGATGTGTGATTAGAGAGACAAAGTAATCATTTGATTGCAGTGAAACAGATTTTGCCAAAATTTAGGAGAGGCTAATTGCAGCCTGGAACAACTGGTTAAACTGGTGGAAGATGGTCAGGAGGGGAAAACTTTTCTGCTGTGAATGACTAGGATACTTCTATCTTACTCCTTTATGTTCCAGGGGAAGAAGAGCAAGTATAGTTATGTCATATAGAAATAGCGTAGAGAAATGATACTGCACATTTTCTGGAGGATGCTGAGGATATGCTCCTGTGGAGTAGTGGAAAATATTTTATAGGTGGTTTATCGTATTCATCTTGATGATTTAATCAGAGAAACTAAGACTTAGTTACATTAACTGTGTCTTAGTTATTCATATTTATTTTTATTTATAAAATAAAAGTTTCCTACCAGTTCTATCTGGAACTTTTGGAACACAATAATTCCTAATTAATAATGGATTAAATGTGTGTAGTATAATGTTCCTGTTAAACATAAGTGAAGAAGGTAATATGAAAAAGCAAATGTGTTGATAAGCATTCCCAGTTCAAATAAAATTATTATTGGTTTAAAGTCTAAGCCCCCTCCCCTCAATAAACTGCTTTATATGACATTCTGTATGTTTTAGATATAGTTACTGAAGCTAGCAGCTTTCATGGTATCCATCCAACAGGATATTGTAATCAGAGTGCCAGTAATTCTGGGAAGCATCAAAAAAATGTTTCAGAGGATGTTTAGTCAGAAGAAAATCACAGCAAAGGCAAATCTGAACCGTTTGAGCAAAAGGAAAATTTCCTGCAGAACTGTAGAACAAATTCTACAAATAATTGCACCTACTGGACAAGTTAGATAAGGATGCAGTACATGTTTTAAAATAGTAATCTTGAAACTGCATATGTTACTGTAGAGTGTATATGGGTGCATCTTGCTTTAAGTAGTATCTTTGTATTAAATGTGAATTGCTCATTTTGAGTTTACTTTTACAGGTAATCCTTTTTTTTGTATTAGATCAATCATTAGAATTAAGAGAATATTAATATATGGCAACAGTTACATTGTAAGAGGGTATCGCTTTCTGCATCCAGGAGTGTAATTCTCTTAATAGCCACAAATCCTGCAGGGACCCCAATATTCAGATTGGTCTAGGTTGTATTGTAAACTCCTAAATTAGGCTTCAAACCAGAATATATTTAAACATGTTTAATGTGAATAATTTGCCTTATAAATGTATATCAAGGTAAGCAAATGAGAACGGGGGCTGGTGGTGGTGTCAATTTTTCAACTCAGTTGCTTCAAACTGAGTCATAGCTTTGTGCTTTATATAGCAACAAGGCCCTGATTAAGCACTTAAGCATGTGCTTAAGGTTAAGCATGTGATTAAGTGCTTTGCTGACCTAGGGCTTAAGTACCCTGTAAAGCATTGGAAAAATGAATAAATCAAATTTAGGTCAAATCCAGCCCTGTGCTACATACCTATGGTAATAGCAAAGCAGAAGGTAGGAAGCTTTGCTTTCAGAGGCTTGAAACAGCAGGGCAGGATTACAGCCTGACATTCAGGGGAGTGCTGGGGAGGGGGAGCAAGCGACTGTGACAGCCCCTGCTCCGGGAGGGCACGGTCTGCCAGCCGGAGGCCTCAGCCAGGTCCTCAGCTGGCTGTCACACATGCTTCAGTCTGTAGCAGGCAGGAGCCCGTGGCGAGCGCTGCTGCTTTTCAAAGAGCAGAGTTTATACGGGTTCTGGGTGGCGTGGCCGCATGGCTTGCCCCAACGGGATGGCCCTTGTCCTGCAAGGATGCTCAGTCCTGCTCTTCTCTTTCCTCCATTTTCCTCCTCACCTTATACCCTGGGAGGGAAATGCTACAGGAGTTGGCCTTTCCTTCAGGGATAAGCACTGGGGACATCTTGCATAACCTCGTGCGGAATTTGGAATCCCCAGTTTAGACGCTGGTGCTGGAAGCTCCTCTGTGTGGATCCCTGCTCATGGGACAGTCTGACCTGCCACAGGGATGCACCAAACTGAGCTGCTTTTGTGCCTGCTTGTAGCAAAGGTTGTGCTTAGATGATTAACGGTGAGAAATGTGAACATTTGGGAAATGGGAACTGTAGTGATGGACAATGGACAGACATTTAAAAAAAGGGAGGTGTTTTCTGTGGATGAGTGTTCCCAGAAGTATTGAATATTGTTCTGATGCTGCCTAGACTGCTGTGAACTGGAAGCTGGCACTGAAAACTTTAATGAAAAAAATAATTTTTGTGTGTGTGTGTCTCTGTTACTTCCTTGGTCAAAACCAGCCACTGCAGAGATGTGGTTAAAAAAAATTGTGAATTCCCACAAAACGTGCTTTGGTAGTTATATCATTCATTCTGCCGGAGAAGAATAAAGCAAAGGGTGAGCTATAAAGGACCACAAAGATGAGGATAAGGTGAAGTTTCAAGGGTTATAGATCAAATATGCATCTTTAGAGGGGAAAGAAATATAATCTAAAAAAATGCATAGGGTTCCTACTAAGAGTGGTATTGTACTACTTAAAACATTTTCATTCTCTTTCCTTTCTTATCCCCCGCTAAATCCTGGCTTCTCTCTGGAAAGTAAAAAAAAATAGTCTTTCAAACATGAACTTCTGCGTACTGGGAAAGAGGAACACATCATGTGCTGTCACTGCAGACTTATCCTCTATAGTACCACCTACAGTGGAAGTCTAGCTGCAGGCTAGAGTTATACAATATCACAGAGAGAGATTAAGCATTACATTTATTGTGGTTGCTGGAAGGCGATATTATTGCTGTTTCAGTGGAGAGATTTATAGCAATACTTAATGAATGCTACTAGTTTTGTTATCTGTTGGTAACCATACACATGTTGTGCATGTAGAAATATTACATTAAGTCTTTACAAAAACCTTGGAAAAGTTGGATATTAGTGTTTGTGGCAAATTTGGCAGCATACTGAAACTATGTTAGGATAATGGCATGGTATTGTTAGGTTGGGCATGTGCTGTTGGACAGAACACAGGCAAATTAGCCTTATCGGTTTTAGGCATTTTCCAACTGAAGAAATTCTTTGTGATCTATCCTTAGGAATGTGCAGATTGTTACAGTTATCAGTCTCAGTCTATTTATGAAAATACCATAGGTCAGAAACAGTTCAGAAACTAAATGCAAATTAAAAAAATACAAAGCTTTTAATGATATTTTCCATTTTAGCTCTATTTGAATCACAGCTATGCGAGTCATCAGTAAAATAGGAACTATTATGATGGATCAGAAAGATGTGAAACTTAGGAGTTCCTGGAAAAAAAAAAAATCAAATTTTGTTGTAATCATGCTGGTCTACTGACATCTACTCCCAGTTTTAATGTAGCAGGCAGCCCTAATGAGAAATTGAAAGTTATCAGTCAGTGCAGAGAATTGACTTTTCCCCAGAATCTTTACTTAGAAGCACTGAAGTCTGAGCAGCCTAGAAAAACTGCAAGAAAAATCTTATTTGAATTCTTTTAGATATAAGATTTATTCTGACTCTGGGTGCATTAATATTATATTATCATGCATAGCTAGCTATATGGTAAATATATATTTGTACATTGAGCTGAAGTGAAATTTTCATTAACGCTGATCACAGGCAAATTACTAGGCTTAGAAGCAGCTCTTTATGTTGCAGTGCAAGATATCTAAGTTCATGACTGGTATCAAGAGTCATTCACTTGAATGCTTGTAGGTGCAGCTTTTTTACTTCAGGAAGGGAGATTTATTACAAGATCCTGCTATTGAAACCTCAGTCAAGATTAGGTGTAAAGACAACAGAGCACAGAATAGGTAAATAGCATCTGTAGTACTTGCCATCAAAGGATGTGATAGAGTATTCTCAGATGGAACAGACAGGTCTGATGTTGCATATTAGTGGAGTTAAAGTGTATGAGGTATTGAAAATATTCATGCCTCTGCAATGATGGAGAGAAGGCAGAAGCTTTTGGCTTGGATGTTTTAGATAATTAAGAGCAACAAAAGATTATGTTGGAAGCAGATTTGCTGCAGATAGTATATTCTTGCTAGAGAAATGGGATATCTAGTATAGTGGTCTGATGGCCCTTTTTCTTTTCTTTTTTAAAAGGAAAGAGCACTTCTATTTTCTAACTGCATTGTAGGATGCATAATCAGACTCATAGCAAGTAATGAAATGACTTTTCTTCCTCTATTAATATTCTGTTCCAGAATTTATCAGAATTTTGCAACAGTACTTGCAGTCTGAGATAACTATTACATAGATATATTCTAAAATTTGGATAAAAGAAACCTACTGTATCAGGGAATTATTAAAGAGAATTTGCCTATGTAAATTAATTTGACTAGTGTTGAATAAAAGCATCTCATTTTATTGAACTTCCATCACCTTTTTATAAATGGTAGTGAAGTGGTAATTAAAAAGGGTTAATTATATATTATTTTAAAGTGTACATTTGTTCTTAATTTTCAAATTAATTTTCTGATGTGTGTGCTTTACTTTTTCTGTCTGCAGTTTATTGCATAAGCTCTGTGCTCTGACCTTTGCTAGGTAAAAGACTGGGGCTAGATGGTGGAGGCATCTGAGAATGGGGATTATAAAACTACTTCCATAAATTTTTTACTTACCTCTCTCTGCATTTTATTTCCTTTCTTGGCAACTGTTCATAGCTACATCACAGAGCAGTGTTTCCTAGCTCTGGTTAGACCTTTATCGGCCTGTGGGGCCATGCTATGCAGTTGTTGCACAACTTGTACAGGTCCCTAGGCATCATGTGATCTCACTGGGTGAAAGCACTAGTGCCACTCCAGGTAGAGGACCCAGAGCACCAAAGATCCTGTATCTACAGCACCCTGTAGATTAGGAAAAGTCCTGCTTTTGCCAAAACCTGCATGGAACGCTCCAAGAAATGTTGAGGACTGGAAGTTATCCACTGAGCAAAAACATGGGAACACAGTATAGACTCAAACATGATGATCTTCTGTTTGCTTTAAAATAAAACAGTGAAAATAGACTAAAATCCCAAATGAAAATTCTGCAGGGTCTCCTGCACCTATAGATGACCTCAAAGTCTGCTATGCCGTAGGGAGCATAGCAGACTGCTGAAGTAGTTTTACTCTGCTGTACCCTCAAGCTAGTATAAGCTAAGATACTTCATAGAGGTCTGTGCAAGGTCTGCACGCAGTCTGAGTGATGAAGGCTATGATATCATACACCTGTTGGTAACTGCCATCACTCATAGCTACTCCATCTTGAACTATGTTGCAGACCTGCCCTTGGATGAGTTCATGTGAGTGGCCATTATTAATCTATTAATGTAGGCATTGCCAAATGTTTTCCTGATAAAAATCTTGGAAAATGCCATCATGCCTTCATGCCCATTTCAGACCTGGGTTAGGGTAAGGATACACCAAGTAGACAGGAAGAAAAGTTAGATATAATTTTTAAGTTGTAGTTAGAGAATATGTAGTCTAGCTCTTTACATGATTAGCTGTTTATGCACAGACAGGAAATGTTGATACGTTTTAGAATAAATAGATACCGGACAATGGAATTTTAAACATTTTATGCCATCTATATATAGCAAATGCAGAGACATCTTTTAGTGTGTAATTAATAAAGATGCAAATTGTTTGTCTAAATAATAAAATATTTAAGGTTGGAATTCATCTTTTTAATTAAAAATTTTCCCAAGGCAAGTAAGATTACTGCAGCGTGGAGAGATTTGCTGATACTTGTGCAATGTGTTTTTTATAATGCTGATGGTGACTGACAAAGTCAGTTATATGCCACTGTTGAGTTGTCTGTTATTAATATTTTTGTATCAGTGATGAGAAGAGCAGCAGTAACTATTGCAGTCGATGAGCCACAATAAATAGCAGCAAATGCATTCTAACCTCTGACTCTGTGACAAACAGCATGGGTACTATCTGCAGCCCTGGTTTTAATTTCAATGGCATCAAAGCTTCAGAAAATAACTCTGGCACCATGGCTCAGATAAAATAAAGTGCCTACCCACAGACATAAATTACCATGGGAATAAAAAGACTACACCAAAATTACATAGTTTCATAATGCTCTTAAATCAAAGTCTAGAGGACAGTGAGCACAGCTTACAAATTGCAACAGACACACTACTTGATGAGTGGCTTTTTTGGCACTAACTAACCTAACAGGTTTCTTCAAGAAGTGGTACTTGATGGCATATACATAGATTGTGTGTGGAAATTCAGCGGACTACAATCCCATTTCACGAAAATTAATTCCCAACACACATTAGAAAATGCATTTTCACAGTTCTGACTGCACTGTTGCACTGCATGAACACATGTTCCTGTAAACATGATACTTTGTTGGACTTTCATTGCCACTGAACTCATTGAATTTGAAGCTGCATGTAATTACTTTAAGGCATAGTAAATCCTGCTCACCTTACTAGTGATGGCACTCCAAGAGCTACTGTATTTGCGGTCAAAGCCAAGAGAACATTGCAACAAGCTGCAAAGTCCTGGGCAAAGCATTTTGCAGGAGGAGGCACTCATCCTAGATCAATTCCAGTTTGGGCCTTTATTAGATGACCACATAAATCCTCCTGAACTCACCTATGGAAACTGTTTTTAATTCTTTCCTAATCCCTGCCTAGGTATTCTTGCTGCAACAGCATACATAGTCATCTTCACTAGAGTTACTAAAACTCTTATCTGTAAGTTCCTCACCCCTTATTCCTTATTATCACCTCAGTTTATGGGAGTTTTTTGTCTAGTCTAGGGGGCTTGACAAACTGGACTGGCTATAAATAAGAAATCCAGTTCTGCTTCTCTTTGAGTGAATGGAGAAACAGGCTACATCACTGGAATTGTGAATAGACTTCCACTACCTTCCCATGATTCTCCCTGTGCTAGAAAGACAGAGTTCTTCTCTTCCCCATCTCAATGCTCCATTCTAAGCAATACATCTAATGCATGTACTACATTCATATTATGTAGACGGGCATAACGCTATTTAGGCCATCTGTACATTCAAGGACAGTATTATTCATGAACTAATGGAATATAACTACCTTTCCTCGGACTAAACCCATACCACGACTACCCTGTATATACTTCGATTCTCCCTATGGATATTCTTGGGGAATAGATCTGCATGGTAGCAGGACGTAATTCATGCAACCTCTCTTGACGGACCCCCAGAAGTTCTGCTGCCATGCATGAGAAGTCAGTGCAAGGATAGAGGCAGTAATTTGGATATGCCCAGTGTTTTAACTTCTGGGATTGACTACATATTGGCATTCAGACCAAGCACGGATCACAAAGACAGTTACCACAGTTCAGACGATACTTTTCCATGCATTGAAGGAAAGAGGAAGAAAAAAACCTTCTGACTATATTAGCCTGTGTTAATATATAATGATAGATGTTAATGAACCATGTTGACCTCTAATGAAATCACTTCTTCATTATTGCAAAAGGAATCGGGCCACTTCCACTCTGCTACATATTCCATTTGTGGTACCTGTAGCCGTGGTTCAGTCTGGCTTCCCATGAGAGTATAAAATTTCAGCACAGTTCTTTATTATGTTTAAATCCCACTGACACACAAGTAAGCTATTAGCCTATTACTGTTATTATTTGTAAGCTTGTTAATTACCCACTTAAGTTTTCAGTACAACATTTTGTAAACTTCCATGTAAAATTCTGCAGTCAAAACAAGTTGGAGCTCATTGATGCTGCAGTCTCAGGTTGAGCTACTCAAGGTTCTAAGAATCCAGTGGCTCAAAAGAGATTTTCATTACTGCGGTCAGAAGTAACTCTATCTCATAGCAGGCAATCTCATACTAGGGGATTTTAAATGCCTAATAGCTATAGCATACATAGAAATCAGTTTTCTGTCCAAGTCATAAAAATAGTACTGGTTGCCAGAGAACACTTAAAAGGAAGTGATCAGTGAACCTGATTTTTCAGTCTTAGAAGGTTCTTCGGCAGGTTTTCAGTGCAACTTCCGTAGACTGAGTCTTACACAGAGGAACAAAAACCTCATGTGTTTAAGTTCATCCTGTGGACTTCTTTTAAGAAGTAAGGAGTTCTGGTACTGTTTTTTTTTATTTCAAGAGGGAAAAAAAAGTCTTTCGTCTGATCTTTTTTCCTTCAAAAAATGTGCTCAGAAAAAGAATAGGGAAGGACAAAAGAGGAAAAAATAAAATCTGGCATTCTTTTCTTCAGTGACAGAAGAGAATCCTGTTTTGACCACTGTACCTGAAACAAAGTTCCTGCTTAAAACACTGGAAAAAATGGCCATTTATTTTTATTTTGAACTATAGAAAAACTAGTTTCCACTGGAAAGTTGTTAAATGTATTTACCTGTGGAAAAATACTTGTCAGAAAAGTCTGTAGGGGAGAAAAAAAAAGGCAACAGCCCATATCACTTCAGATTTTTGGCTAGAGCCTGAGATACAGGTGGTTTTTAGAAAGCACAGGTCATGTGCAGGAGCATATGAAAGCTCACCTTTGCACTCCTGTAATCTTAAAAAAGTCTCTTGTGCCAAGCTGGAAGATGGCTCTAACTTCTACGAACATCAAATAGCACCTGGACCATTCTGTCCATGCCTGCTGTTCCCCACAGGCCATCTGTGATCTGTATACCACCCTTCACAATTATTGATACAGTGAGTAATTACTTCTGATGTTAGATATAGCTCTAACTTTCCATTAAAAAGGAAAGACACAGATGAGGTATCCTCTCTGGAATTCTTAGTGCCAGAAGTAGAAATAACCTGGTGGGTCAAAGGGTGTCCAGGTTGACACATGCTGTATTCAGTCAAGAGACTTGTCCTTACTTCAGGCTCAGGACACCTTTTGTAAGAGTGCTTTTGATCTAAAAGGCTGATGAAAAGAACCTAAGCGATACACATCCTGTGGTGTTCGTAACTTTGTGCCATGCTAGTCAGTAGAATATACCCTTCCAACGAACGAGGAAAAATCGTATCTTTGTCTTTCCTAAGTAGAAATTGCTGACTTCCTATTAATTTTCTTCCATAAACCTGATGGTTGTATAGAAATGTTTTCTGTAAATACATTTTACTGTTTTCCCTTGATTATGTATAACACTGACTACGCCTCTTGCTGTATACTGGCATAGATCTTTAAGCCAGTGCTGAGCTCTTGCTTTATTGCGCGAGACGCTACAGAGGACTCCAGGCATCGTATCCATGTAAAGTATGTGACCCATGCTGTCCAGATATTTCAGACTTTACAATTATCTTGTTTTCACAATAAGTGAGTGCCACAGGGGAGAACTGTTACTTCTAGTTCACGTTTTGGAAGGTGAAGCCCAGAGGCTGTATTTACACTGCTGTCCAGCAGCAACCTGTAGATAAGAGAAAGAAAAGTCTGCCTCTAATGGTTAGTTCTTGGAGTTTCCTCAGAGCTATCTATGGGACAATTTCTGGCTCTTTGTGGCTGCACCAGCAGTTTCCCTCTAGTTTGCCTGCCCTGCTATGATGTTATGGTCAACAAAACCCACAAGGCCGTTACCATCAAGTTTCCCAACACGGTCTACCACGAAGATACATGGGATTACAGGCACTATGAAATTCAGCTGACATGTTGGAAAGGGAAAACCTTGCCAGAAAGAAACTAAACGTGGTGGTAGAGCTCATGTCTGCCTTCACTCTTGAGGTCCATCAGCTCAGGTTACAGAAGGCTTTGTCAAAGAGACTAAGTGATTCACAGAACTGAAGGCTGGTAGAAGAAAGCATTTGAACCTCAGTCTGTCAAGTTTCAGACGAGCATAATAATATTTATACCCAGTAAAACTTGTTTGAATCCTATGGATTTACACCAATATGAGTAGGGCAACAAAGAAACAGGTAGGATATTCCATGAAGTCTGAGTCTAATCTGCTTTTTAAATGGTTGCAGAAAATAGTTACAGGTTCTAAAGAAAAACTATAGAGCTGCAGTGTTTTGGTCGGGGTCTGTTTTTGTTTGCTTAGATTTGAGCACAAGACTAACCTTAAGAAATCATCATGCTTTTGTCATGCCAAATATTTAAGGAAGGAGAGCCTGGAATTGCTGTTGCAGTTCACTGTCACTGGAGAGGATGGTTTGATGTGTTTTGTAAATGACTGGGCAAAACACGTTCTGTTCCAGCAATCTTGGCTCTTCCAGGACAAAATCCTGGAATCCAGAACCAATGGGTGGGAGGAGGTCACATAGTTTGGTTTTTACTCCTTTCATTGATGATACAGTCCATTCTGAAGACTAACCTGGGGGTGTTGCTTGTAACAAATGAGCACATACAACAGTGATTACAGGTTTGCAAGCTGATGGTGAAATTTTGAATGTGTGATTGGTAATCTAAAAATGTAAAACAATTACACGTAGCCCTTTTTACTCAACTACACACCTCATTTCTTGGTCTTATGCTGACTCCAAAGGCAGACTTCATTATCTGATTGGTCAAAGTGCTGCTCTGGGCCCATTGATTGCTTAACAGAATAGACATGAGTTAAAAGGAGGATGAGGGGCCATTTCTATATGGGTTGGGGTTTTATTATTTTAAAATTTAAATAAGAGTCTGAATCACCATAATATAAAGAGACGAAAATCAAACAACCACGGTTCATTCCTGTGCTTTGATTTTTATACCCATGCATGTTAAAAAAAAAAAAAAAAAAAGAAAACCAAACATGTGTGCTGCCTTTTAATAAAGATCATATTAAAAATTCAATAAATAGCAATATCTCTGATCTCTTAACAAAAGCGTCTGGTGTACAGGAAATTAAATGAAAAAAAAAAACTTGTTAATCCTTTTTGATTTCTGTACATGGTAGCTGGAAGCAGAATTCTTTAACTTGCAGGATTCTCTTTTTGTCCTCCTTCTTTTACATTTCTTCTTTTTTTTTTTTTTTTTAATCTTCTCCAGCACAAACGTTGTCTGGGTAACCTCGGTGTAAATGCAGTCTGTTTCTCTGATACATTTTTAAATAAATAATAAAAGAATAATAATAATAATAGTAAAAAAAGAAAAAAAGCCTTCGTGTCATTGTCTCATCCCTGTGGCCTTGCTGTGAGGGATCCGTCTCGAACCAGGTGATAACCTGATAGACTTTATCTTGTCTTTTCTGGGCCTCCCTGAAGCCTGCCAACACTTCGGCTGGCTGTTAGGCATTTTAAATATCCCCCATGAGCCCTAACCTTACCCCTTTTCTCTTCTTGTCAGCTGGAATGTCTCAGAGCTGTCAGAGGCTTGTTGCTTATTGATGTTTCCGTGTGTTTTATGTCTTTTCTGAGATATGACAGCCCCTGACACAGTGCTGATTTCAATCAGCCGGCTTCTAGAGAGGCCTAAGATTTTGTCCTCGCGCAGTCCCAGCCGCCAGCGTACTTCAGAGGCCTCCATCTAATGAAAATGTTTCAGTAGGCTGAATAAAGGCCCGCTGCTCAACAAACAACAGTTGATGAATTCACAAGACAAAAAAAAAAAAAAAAAAAAAAAAAGAGGAGGAAACCCTTCCCCCCCAACCTTCTGCCTTTGTTATAAGAAAAGCAAGAAGAGAGAGTGACCTCCTGAGCCAAAGGTTTTGACACTGAATCAAATCCCTTTAGGCCTGAACTGGCAGGCTGGGCCTGGCTTTAGATTACTTTATCACATCTTAGAGCGACGCTTGTATGTACCTCAGGATACCCTACGTGTAAAGAGTGGATATTTTACCCCCGTTGCTTATTAAGTCAAGTCTTGGTGTCTGGTAGAAAATGAAGGTCTGTCTCACGGAGCACTGAGAGGGAAGGAAATGCATCCTTACTAAAAACAGGGAGTGAAATTATTTGCATGGAGAAACCTCTTTGAAAGAAAATGGGTTGTGGACTTTGATTGAAGTCAATGTGAGAGAACAGATATTTTTGTTCGCAATCAGCTGAAAAAGTGAACAAGCTTTGGGGCGATGTAGTGCATTTGTTTTGTGGGTTTTGACTGGGTTTTTTAATTGGCGTCAAGTGTTGGGGTGCTAACTGAGCCGCATGCCCACCCGGGATGTGTCCCTGGCAGAGCCGGGCACTGAGCTGCTGTTTGTGCTGTCTCTATCACCCAGCCTTGGGTACCGATGCTGCTTCTCATGGCTCCTTTCAGCATTTCAGATGGGGGAAAAGCAAAGGCAAGAGCCATCCTTCATCTCCACCTGGGGACTGCATGGAAGAGAAGCCTCTTGTAGGGTTATCTCGCACCTCTCAGGAGCCCCCTTCCCTCTAGAGGCATTATCTGAAGCCACATCGATTCCCTAATCCCCTGATTTCAGCTGAAATTACACTACTGTGAGGCATCATTATTATCCAGGCTCTGATGCATATGTCGGGGATCGGCCTCTACCACGCTACGTACTGCACAAACGTAGCAGGAAAACACAGCAGCTGCAGTAACACCTTGAATTGCTAATACTGACACTGTGGTCTTTTCCTTCAAGATGCACAGCTCCATAATATGAACTTTATCTATGTGGAGTAGTCCGCTGATTTTTTTAGAGGGTTTGTACCTGTCTGAGCCTGGGCTGTGGGATTAGGTTCATCAGCAACAGTGAGATTTGTCAAGGTTCATGTTTACTTCTTTATTTACATGAGCTTGGTTGTTTTTTTCTTTGTTTATTTTTGCACAGAGGAAAAACAATCTCTCCCTGTTCTCTAACTACCTAAATAAACACAGTCCACCCCACTTTTGAACAACATCAGTGAAATCCATATCTGCAGTGACTCAGATGCTTTTGTTAATAACAGAGAGAGCTCTCCGTGTAGCCTGATTCTGTCCTTCATACGGGAGACTTTAATCCCGAGTTTTATTTTTTCACAGCATTCAGCTACTGGTTTTTGAGCAGCAAATTACATCCATGCCTCCAAGCCAAACAAGGAGTGAAAATTTCTATTTAAAAGAATGTGGAAATAATACCGTCCATCTACCTACAGTACAATTCCATTTTTAAAGTGCTTTGATATTTTTAACAATATTAATATAATAACAGCAGCATGTGCCTATTGGGTTAGTCTGTATTTTATAACTTGGTATCCAATTTCTGCCTTGTTTCCTGCAGGACTGTCACTATTAATTTCTAGTCCCATTTTTTCCGTCAGTGTGAACATTGTCATTGGACTATTGTTTGTAAGTGATAAGCAGCCCCTAGTATTATTATTATTTCACTCCTGCTTGTTGAGCATCAACAATCTACCAAAAATATTAAAAATTTGGTGGAAGTTTAACTCTCTCTGCACCAGAAGTTCCCCATTTCTTCAACTCAAAGGAACATACTTGCTACTGTATTATCCAAGAATAAAAAAATAGGAAACTAGTAGAAAGGCAATCTGTCAAAGGGAAAAAAAATACCTCAGGGGGTAAAGAATGCCTTCACAGTATGGCTTTAAGGTTTTAATTTATATTGGTCCTGACTCATGACACAGCCAGAGCAAGCCCGGGCCTGGGAGTCAGGTCTCCCACTGACCCTTGCATAGACTAGTTGAGAGAGAGATGTCAGCTGAAAACTCCCAGGGATCATGGGGCTGCCAAGCACTTTGAAAATGCCTGCCAATTTGGCCTAGTCTCAGCTGAATGCATGCCCAAGAGGGAGGGAATGCCAGTAATAAAGCAGTTTAGAGGGGAAAGATACTGTTTTTGAGCTCCCAAACCTTTCCAGCCTTTTTATATGACAATGCTGTTTGCATACATGCACACTCTCATAAAGATACATACCTGCATGCACACATGTGTACACTCACTCCTTTCAAAAACAGGAACAGTCTGCCAAGTAATCCATGAGGTTGATGCCCTCTTCTATGTTTGCTGTGCAGCCAACCAACCCGTCTTTAATTTCAGAAGATAATAACAATAAAAGTGAATGAATCCCAAAACATATAAAAAGACAAACTCAAGCCCCTACAGACATTTAAGGAGCAAAACAGGTGAATACCAGAGATGACATGAGGTTCCCCTCCTATTAAATAAAGGTAAAAATATTCTGATTTTTCAATGATGGGAGACAGCGTAAAACTACAAAAAGATACAACATTGTTGATATCTAAAGTTTCTCCAGATTCAGGTAAGTGAAAGTAAAGCTTTCCAGGGGTTTCTTTTGCTCTTGCCTATAAGACTTAAAGAACCGAGCAGACGCTGTGTTCCTGTTAATGTGAGTTGCTGTAAAGGAAACCCAATTTTAAATTTGGTTGTCCTGAAATCAGTTTTTCTTCTGTTTTATTATATTCCATTATGATGTTTCAAGGTTAAGAAAGGAAAAAACCTTTAAACTTTACTGGATCAGCTCAAATATGAGTGACTTTGCAGTTCCTTCAAGCTTATTGCTGTTTCTTTTACTCATGTAAGTAGTGCCACTGGAGTAAATGATATTACTTACTTGAGTGAAGGCTGCAAGATGAGGCCTAACATGAAGATGTTGAAAAGAGTATAGGGGGAAGAATGGGGGGAAAAAACACAGCTGTATTAATCAATGTCCCAGAACATTGCATGAAGTGTGCCAGAAGTAAGAACTATTTGGTGCATGTGACATGACAGTTAAGAATACCTAGATGAAAAAAAAAAACAACAAACAAAACACCACTCGGCAAGCACATTCATCTGCTGCAGCGTCTGCCTCCAATATGCTTTATACTTGCATAGATACATTTGGGAACTGAAAGGTAACAAGAATTTGTCAAAGGATTAGCAAGCACTGATGCTACCATTCACAACCGTTACAAATATAAATTGTCATAATCATATTACTTGTTCCTCGGTTTAATTTTTGCCAGGATGTCTTTTGTCTAAAATGCCAAAATGTAATCTAGGATCGGATACATGCTGATACAGCTGAAATATTTTGCATTAGTCACCATGTAAAATGCTTCCAGAAATAATGTTCTGGTATTTGTGACTGTAGTTGAATAGAAAATCAACAAAGATAACAATACCTCCACTGCTTCTTTCATTCCATTAAAAAGTTATAGTTTCTCTTTTGGAAGCTTTCTTGAAAAATACCGGAAGGAGAATGGCTTCAATGTAAGTGACTCATGACCTATGCAACAGTCTCACAGTTACAGTATGTATATGTAATTAGTAATTTCAAAGATGTATTCAGACTGGTATAGAGCAGAGTGGTATCCAGTGAAAAACGAATATGTGGTTGTTTTCAGTGAAACATGTTTACGTTTGAAGAGTTTTGCAGTTACAAGTCCCTCATGAAGAGAAGTCTTTCTACAAATTTACATCTTGCAGTAGCACAAAGATTTCCTTCGCATTTTTGAGCTGGAAATAGCTGTGATGGCATCTCCAAAGGCTTGTGTTTATCATAGTTTTGAGCACCAAAGGGGCTGAGTTATCTGCCACGAGGAGTCAATGCAATAGCAACTCTGCTGTGCCAAACATCACAGTGGGTCAGTGAGATATCTGGGATCTCCTGGTAGTGCTTCTTCTGCTGAAGAGTGCCTGTGTCTGTTTGCAGAACTTGTCATTCAGTCTTTATGTGCCATGTGTATGCTGCAGTCTTCAAAAACCCATAGGTCTTGTTCTGCTTTTGCTTGTATAGTTGTACAATAGAAAAATAGGAAATGCATAGGTGCAAAACCCAACTTTGGTTAAATGATTATCTTGGATGAGGTTAAGCACCATCAGTAACTTGGGAAATTAAATCCAGAGTTTTACAGTCCACAGGTCTGGGAAGCCAAGCCTTGTATAGACCACTGATGGGAGGAGGATCTTCTAAAATGAAAGGAGAAGGGATTAGCATGTAAGAAATAATTGATCACATATTCATAATGTTTTGTCATATTATTCATACTTTTCTTTTTTTCTACACAACTAAACCTCAGATGAAAAACCTTTTGATGTGAATAATGGAGATACTGGGGTTGGGACTAATTGCTTCAGGCTTGCTTCCTGAATTATAGCTGGGCTGCATGGCATGCTCTCCTTGAGCATATCATAGGGTTAGGACTGCTGAACAGACTTTTCCTTCTTCCCCTCTACCTTGTTTAGATTAGGACTGTGTCTGCTGTTCTTGAGTCCCTCTACACTATTCCTAAAATAACTTGAGGTAAAATTTATCAGTCAAATGGACATAGCAACTATTCAGACATACACGCTTGTATATGGATTGCCTTCTCAGTAGAGAGTTCTTGGTAACCTCTACAAGTAAAAGTTCAGTTTAGAGTATGAACAGCAAGAAGGATGCCAGAAGCTACTAAAATAGAAACCACGAGTGGACCCTTCCCCTCCTACACGTTTATTTCACCTTTCAACAATATTCTGCCCCAAAAGGAAATGTAAGGCACAGGTATTAACTCATGTTATTTGGAAACAAAAAACATTAAGTAGTTGCGAAGCATTTCTCTGACTCCGTATCACTGGTGCGTCTTTGGGAAGCAGTTTTCATCAAGCAGCTGACCATGTCCGTGGGCAGATGAGCAGGTGGTGCCTACAACCCTGAGTTAGTTTCCCAGACATCTGGCTCCTAGCTCATTTCAGGACTGAGCTCTGCAAAACAAGAGGCCTGGTCTTGCTCTGAGATGTGTGTGGGTAGGTTCCTTGGTGAGCTTCAGCAGGACTACATGTGCCTGAATTTTTTGCAGGATGGAGATGCTGAAATACTAAGAGCCATAATTTATGGGCTTTCAAACAGAGGCTGGTTATCAAACCTCTCTGTAAACCAAAATACTTCTAAATTATTTTTTTCTTGTATTTGTCTGCAATTTTTGGACTGTTTGTTGCTTTATATCTGAAACCATCTCTCCTCCCCATAAAGTGTAAGAAATCTCTCTTTGCTGTTTTCTAGGAATCTGGGATGCTTTCACTTGATGGAAAGACAAAATGCAACTGTGAAAAGACTGAAATTTTGGGAATGGTATTTAAGGCAATGGGAATGTTTTGCAGATTTCTGTTTTGCTTTATGAATTTAGCACAACCTGAAAACAATTCTACATAATATATAAAGCTTGAAGTATCTGTCTTCCCCTCTAGATATCAACACAATAACATTTGTAGAAAAAAACCAAGATAAAACCCTGGTTGATATATCACGTCTATTAAAGTGAAAGACTGTAATGGAAACCAACACAGCTCCAGATCTGGCATTAGTTTTTCCTCTTTAACACAGATCATCGTGAAGTTTGGGCAAGTTAAATGTTACGAAGTTGTGGCTTTTCCATGTCAGGAACACGTATCAGTTGCTTTATATTGCTTTATTTTGAATGCAAAGTTTTCTGAATTATTTCTTCTCTTAGGTTTGGGCCTTCATCCAAGGGACTTCAGGCCAAATCTGTCTTTGCTATGACTCGATTTACTTCATTTTGCATGCACTAGGGAAAGTTTAAACCTCAGGTGGCAAAATACTAAAGTATGAAACCCTGAAACAGAATCTGGTATGAAGGAAACAAATGGACATTCTGCTCCCCTTTGCTCACTGGGACTTTCTAGTGGAGGTAAGAAGCCACAGTTTAGCTCAATTCTGCATGATAAATCACATATGTGTTTGATAATCATGCTACTTTTAATTGTATGTCCTACAGTGTTAGTAAGTTATCTTACACAGTTAGTGCCTGCCAAGTGGAGTTGATTTCTTGGAAGAAGAACAAAAGATGAGTAAGAACAAATGAAAATAAAGCTTACCTACTTTATATTTTTTTCAGTGACACTAACGTGCTGGACATTTTCCAAACATAAAGCACAGTTGTGTCCACATGAGTTCACAATACCCAGACAGTGAGACGAAGAGAGCACTGCAATAATACTAAAGGAACAGTGTGTCAGACAGAAGACTTAGGTGGAGAATTTTAGACATATCATGTGAGTGGGAAACAGTCTGGTGAATGACTGGTGGTGATTCACTTGTTGTAGTAAATAGAACAAAAGAAAAGAAAAGGTTAATTTTAGGGATATTATATAGATATATATACATATGTTCTTGCATTTACCATCACTTACATTGTCTCTGTTCAGATTATACAACATACAGGGCTTTGAAGTAATACTGACTTGTAGAAAGCCTGTGTGATAGAGGTAAATGGGAAAAGATGGAAAGGCATAAGGCAGGACCGTATTCTCCAGGCCTCATCTGGTGTCTCATTTGCTGCTTCTGACACCATCGAGAGACCTCTGAGCACCATTATACTATTATTAATAATAGCCGTATCATGATTTCTGCTCAGCAGTAACAGCCTTAGGCAGTGCCTGCTCAGTGATCTGTGTGCAGTCACTCTCCACCTCCTGTGATGCCAACAACAGGACGTTCTCAGCTCCTGTTGTAGCACTTCTTGTTTCATTTGTTCCCTCGTCCACACCTCTGATCACTCACAGCAAGTTCTTCTCTTATCCTGATGCTGAAGTTCTTGAATTTATTTTCATGCTGTTGCATTTCTCCCCCTGGGCTCTTTTGCAGTAGGACCAGGAAACACAGTATACATTGTGGGCAGACAATAAGCTTCATAACGAGAGATCAGAAATGCTCTACAACCTGGTGTCTTTGTCAGCAGGAAAGAGGTGGTTGTGGTTATACAAAAATGTGCAGTGACAGGTCTTGGGCAGGGATGAGATAAATGGACCCCCTGCGTACCCAGCAAAACCCGTGGCTTGCCCTGCAACCCAGAGGACTAGTTTCTAGTGAAAAATTAATAGTTTCCTAGAACAAGATTACTTTGTATGCTATAATATATAATGTTATGAATAAAACAAGAAAGACAAAGACTTTGACAAGATAATCTGTAGGAATTTACAGAAACTTTTCCTAACTGCTGCAGTGATTTAATTTATTGCAGAGGAATGTGTTTTTTTGAGTGATCAAAGCCAACTTTCAACAATACCAAACGAGGAGGGAAAGGTGGATATCAGTCAGTAATTAGTAGCAACATTTATTGTGTATGCTAGTTTACTGAGGAAAATCCAGAGTGTTTATCTTCAGTGTTTGGTTGTTAGGTGGTGCATTGATGAGTAGAGGAATGAAGCACTTCTCATTGCTTTTTTGTCAGTTAGGAACAGCAGTTGCAGAAGAGAATACTCATTTCTTTTACCATATTCATCACCTTAGTACCCAAGTACCCTCCAGTAGTATATTAAGCATGACTAACATCTGTTCTGTGTTTGTTTTCTCACCTCCTCTCCAAAGGGAATGTATATAAAGTGAACTGTTCTGGTTTGTTTTGATATATATGTTATACTGCTAAATGTTTATGTCAGAAGACAAAGTCAAAGAAATCCTTTCTGAACTTACAGCACTGGCTCCTTATAAAGCTATCTATCTCTAAGTCAAGGAGACCTGGCTGTTTTTTTTCTCTTGTTCATGCACTCAGAATGGCCAGAGGCAGTTACACCGGCTATTCAGCTGGATTTTTACAGGGGAAATAGTGGTAGAGAGAAAGTATTTTTCTTATTTCAAAAATACAGTATGATAGCTTGAATCAAGACCACATTTTGCACCACTGACATCATGTCTTTGCATCTTAAATGATATAGGTCACCAGTGACCCCAATGAACTATTAAAATGATGTACCTAAGAAAGATATTTGGAAGCCAAATGTATCAGTGGCAATGTGCAACCAATCTGTCAGCGCAGTGGTGATGTAACTTGGCATTATCCCCTATCAATGAGCTACAGAAATATATCTGGTACTTGAGCCTTTGGGGAAAGATCAATATGGTCAGTCCACATATCAGCTAGGAACATTTAGAAGAAGCAATAAAGAGAGTAATACAAAGAAATTTTGTGCATCTAATCAAAAAGGTGGTGCCATTGATCCCTCAGAGGGTATGAAAATGGTCATTGTAAAAATGAGATGCTGAATCAGCCTGAAAGAAGAGGTATTGCTTGCGTTAATGCTGAATTGTTTTAGGATGGGAGTTTTGAGTAATCTAGTAGTAAAATGACAGGACAGTTTGTGTGTTCATCTTTAAGAAGTAGACATTGCTGCAAAATGATCTGTTCATGAGTAGGGTTGTTAGTCTTGTTTGGCAATTACATCCATATTTTTTTGTTCAAGATTTGTGACAGTTTTTCATCAGAGACTGGATGCAGAGAGCATAAGTATGGCTACATTTCTGCAGTTATCCTTCCTAAGTTTATCTAGTAACGAGTAGCTCCCAAACCAGGCAGTTCCAGCACTGTGTCGGTTATGGTCCATCACTGTCGTGCTTCCATAGTTAACACGTTTTAGAAACGTTTGCAATGTTGCTTGTTCTCAGTATGTATCTTTGCCTAGGTTGTACAGCAATTTTGTTGTGTCAGATTCTAGCTGACTACCCATCCTAAATCATGTAATTAGTAATTTTTTATACCGTTGGATATGGTAGTCCTGTGCCTCTAATTCTAGAGAGCAACCTTTTCAGTATGATGAATGGAAGCTTATCGAAAAGGAATGTCTCTGCTATCAACACTTCAGGTTAGCAAAGCAGTAAATGCTAACCAGCACAGCCACATGTCAGACTTTGCAGAAATGTCATACTTCCAGCCTCTACATATTTGGACAGATCTGTCAGTTTTTACCTATGGACTATGGATTGGCAGCATCTCAGTTGTAAAGCACGCATTGGGAATCAACATTTGGAGAAGCGCATGCCTTCTGTGCATAATGGGAAAAATTTTGCAACCCTAACATTTACGCTTAATAAAAGATAATCTCTTCCAGCATTGCATAGTAGGAAGAACGCATATCCTCTCCGGTGTCGTATAGCTACAAGGAGAAGAGTTTCCCTGCGACTCAGAGAGAAGCCTGACATATCAATGTCTGCCTAGCAACTGAAAGGTGACACGTGGAGCCTCCTCTTCAACTCATTTCCTCTTGATGAGAGGAAGGGATCCTCCTGCGAGTTATTACCTGAAATAATACCATATGGTAAAATGTAAACAACATCTGCATATTCATGTAATAATTTCATCTGTTTAATTAGTTCCAGCAAAGCAGTTTACCCTCTGAGGCCCTCGCTGTCAGCTCCACGCTCATACATCCGTGCCCTGCTGTCGAGCCTGACAGCCGTCTATTGTTCATTCACTGCTTCCACCTCGCCACTTAATGTAAGTGAATCTTCTGAGGGGTGGAAAGCCTGTCCCCATTGATCCAGATGTAAGGGCTGGGGGGGAGGAGAGTAAATATCTGTCAGCTTGGAATACGGATAGTAAGAGCAAACTTGACAGATCAGGTGGCTTTGTGGGTTTTTTGGGGGAGAGTGGGGGACAGGTTGGCACTTGGCTTAAGTGCTAATCAGCGCACAGGACTGCAGGTTTGACTTTGTACAGTTGTTAAGTCTTTGCTCTCAGGACAAGGCTAGGCACTTCCCAATCAGGTGAGTTCAGCGACAGAGTAGCAGCCCAGCTTTTACAGTCAGCTATATTTCAGTGCCAAAGTAATGACAGCATGCCTACTGGTGCAGCAAAACACAGGGCCCTAGAGGGCTGTATGGATTGGCCAAACAGGTTTTCGGAAATGCATGTCAACAAACACTGTTCAGGACAAACTGAGAATGTAAAAGCATAAGTCTAACTAGAAAGGTCCCTAGAATACATTTTTAGAGTCGCCTGTCTCATGTAAAAATAAGTTATATTGTGGGTCACATGTAACAATAAGCTATTCAACTCACCTTCAAAAAGAAACATTTACATTACGGGAATATAAACACTTCATGGTAATATTACACCTAAGTAGAGGAAAGTACTGCAGTTCAATGTGGTAAAGTCAATATCATAATAAGGTAATAATAATAATACTTAGTACTTATATGGCCTTTTACAGATTTGAGCAAACACTAACTGATTAGTCCTCAGAACACCCTGGGGAAATAGGTAAGTAAGAATTATTGCCTTGTTGTGAAAATAAACCGTATCTTATCACATGCCCCTCACCATGGTATCTACACAACTGGTCTGAGGGACAGTATTCTTTCCATGGCCTTATGATGCACTGAAGCAAGATTGCAGGGTGTAAGCTCAGCTAAAGAGCAGTATCTTATGCTTTATTTTAACAATGATCATATCTACATTAATACCATTATCCTGTTCAGAAGATTTCCAGAGATTGTGGCCAGTGGTCAGGAAGGACAGATGTTCCACTGCATTCATGATCTTTCTTCATTGAAAAGGTCAGCTCCACTGTGTCTGAATGGCCTGTCTGCATGTCGGGAAAGGGAGAGGTTTCTGGGGTCCAGCTATTAAAAAGCAGAGAAGAACCAATAAACTGAATTGTGTACTAGAGAGGTACACCATACTGGAATAGTTTGTCCTCCTTATCCTGTGCTCACAAAAAGAGATTCTGCATGTGCATATGTACTCTGTGGACCTTTTTTATATAGCATGCAGTGAAAGCTTTCAGGCATAAGTTATAGTGGTTAAGTAAGAGGTACTAATGTGTTCATCAGCATACTGAAAAAGGGGTGCTACTGGTTACCTGAAGACAGTGATAGCAGGTCTTTTCTGCTTACAAAAGGAAGACTGGGAAGACCAGAAAACCATCTGTATGCTCTCAGCGGGAGTGCTTCAGGTTTCTGTCTTAGCAGCTCAGAATGGTATTACAATTATTCTTTTATTGTTCTTAATCTGAACCATAAAATAACAGTTCATAATAGACAGGAGGAAAAACGAGCTACCTAAAAGTGAATTATGTTGCCAAAGTCCCCGTGACAAGGTAACAGCAAAAAAGGGTCATGAGACATCCACCTAGCAGAACTATCCTTATTTACCAACAGCAAAACTTTTGTATTGTGTTACCTTTCTTGTGGGCACACAGTCCCCTCAACTTCAATGAAATTGTAGTTTCCTCCTTAAGACTGTATTTCATGCAGTCACAGCAATAAAATGAAATAACCTTCAGATCACGGAAGTTAGAACAGATTACCTTTATGAAGCTAATGAGTAACTGTTCTAGTTGTTAACTTGCATACATTTTTAGAATGTTTTCATACACACTCCAATATAAAAATGAATCTCTAGAAGCTCTTCAAAAAGCTAATTTGTCATAAATTAAAATAATAGTAATTTAATAATAACAATAAAATGGCACTGAATTAATAATGAACTTTACAAAATAATATTGAATACAAGAAGAAATTAATATTGTGTTCATGACAGGTTCATTAGTCTAATAATATGAGGTTCTTTTTCCCTGGAATGAATGGATGCTTATTACCCATGAAATGGGTACATATGCTTCCCAATCCACATGACTCCAAACCTATGTGAAAAAACTTTCAGGTTTGAGAGGTTCATCTTGTCTTGGTGTGCATTACATCCTTATTTTCTGTGCTGAAACAGACAGGAATTATGCAATTATCCAAAAAGTGGATATACTAATTTAATTTGGGGAATGTTGACTAGCATCAAACTACCCACATAGCTTTAAGTGCCATTAGTCATCAGTTTATAAGAAAATCATTTTGTCTGATGAGAAACAAAGTAATCTGGGTTTGATTTTTAGACTTGCAGACTTCTGATATCCTATGTGACATTATGTAAGTCAATCATTCTGGACTTTTATTTCTCTGACCAGCATTTTTTTTCTCTCTCTCATTGGCACGCTGAAATTATAACTATTCTAGGCAAGCCTATAAAGTAATAAAGCACTGTGCAGAATTTGAAGTGATGATCTATAAGTAATATATTTATTAATGTAAAGTACTTGGTAGTCCAGTCATGTCTGGGCATTACCTGTGGTGTTATAAGAGTTCAGTTATAACAGGACTCTAACATTATCCCCCCATACCTCAAAAATAGTTGTATTACTTCAGTACTTACCTAATAGTCTCTCAAATCAGCCAAAATTATAGCACAGGTACTTGTATATTCTTGCACGTTTCAGCAAAGCCATGTTTCATTAATATTCTGGAAAGAAACCCTAAAACTAATGGATTCCTTCCTCCTTTCTGCTCTTTTAAGTGCAATAAAATTGTTCTTTGCCATTTTTTCTCCATTAAATAACTTATATGAAACAATTTCAGGCAGGCCTTGAAGTTCTTCCTAAATTAGATGAAAAAAAAGTCCATTACTTTTTAAGTCTATAATTGTTATGGTATTTTTATGCACAGATCCAAAATAGTTTCTAATGGACATTTTAGTGTAGGAAAGATAATGGCGTTTTAGTGAGGTAAGACTGCTGGCGAAAGCAGGGTTAATTTATCAAAGTAATTTTAACTGTAGTTGCCTAAAGAGTGTAACTTCCCAAATTTTCTTTACCCGCATGTTTTTTTTAACAGGATCATTACAAAACTGAGTGCATCCAGAATGCTTTGGTATTTTTATTTTTAATAAGTTAAATTATAACTGGGTTATGTTCCCAAAACAGAAGCCTTAATGACCTTTATTCTATATTTCTTTCCATAGATTATTGCGATAAGGAAGCCCTCGTGTCGCGACCCACTGGCGTCTGGCTAATCCGATGGTATTCGTCGCCGCATTGTCCGTGATCAATAACTAATTATCAAAGTGGCATTTCTTTTCAAGAGCTCCTTGTTAAAAAATGGCTTTTGGCTGAGAGTGTAGGAAAAAGGTCGCCACTTTGACATCGTTGCGAGTCTTTCAAAATCCAGTGGGCCGTCCGATTGAATTACTGTCCCAAACTAATTGATATAAATTTGAACAGAAGAATGCTTGTTACTACAGAATGTCATAATGATATCCTTGGCAAGAGCATGTCAGTGGGAAAAAAAGAGAAAAGACCAGCACTAGTCACAAAGCATCTAGACAAGTCGCAGCACAAGACTATTAACAAAATTAACAGGAACAAAATTGTACACCAATTCCTTCTTCCTAGCCAGTCTGATCAGGCATTCAAGAAAGAAAAGCATTAGCATTTTCTTTTGAACCTTACCCTTTATTTGAAAACAGGCTTTAAAAAAATCTACTCGAAAAAATAATTGCAATGTATAAAGGGCTGAAAGCTGATGATCAGTTGCAAAAGTCTCATTGACTCTACTGGGACCATGAGTGAATATCCATTGGAATTCAGCTTTAGTCATAAGGCAGACTTTGGCAGACAGTTTCCTTAAGAAAGGTTTCTAAGCAGCCTTAAAAACTGTGCCTTTGAAATATGGTGACCTTCTCTAAAGAAAGTTGGACTGTATAAGCCACATAACTTTGAACTGGGAAGAAACCCCAAACGCTTAAGATACAGTAAGAGGAGTCATAAAAATGTGGTGAGAATGGAAGAAAGATCTTGTAGTATTCATGCCTGAGATTTGATGTATTGTCTTGGATGTCATTTGGAGATTGCCTGCTGTGGAAATCTTGGAAACCTGAATTTTCATTGCAAGTCAACTGGGCTTGTGGAGGTTCTGTTTTTTTGGGGTTTTTTTTTAGATTTGACTGTCTTCTGTTCCATGTCCTACATTCAGTCCCTGAGCTGGGAATTGCTGGGGAGTGCAGGAAAAGGTTACGCTGTGAAAGGTATGGCATGCTCTGGAAAAGGGGTATTGTAGAAGCCTTTTTGTAGGGGCATGATAACTGGGGTTAATTCATGACAGAAATTAATAAGCTGAATCTATTAGTTATCTGTCAAAAAAGTTATCAAGTAGTTTGCCAAAATGTGTCATTTTAGCCACATCCAGAGCAAGTCATATGATGGCTGAGGAAGAAAGAAGAGAAAGACATTTGTGCCTAATTGGAAGCAGTGAGGTTTTGTGCTTTTTAATCCCTGATCTTGAAAGGCTCCAGCTGGGGTCTAGTAATGAATAACTTTCCTGCAAACTTACTGTTTTACATTTCCTAATGATAAAGGGAAGGTGACTAATGAATTGACACAGGGACTTTCATCTCTGCAGTAGAAATGGAGATTCCATTCAGACTGTATCAATCTGCAAACTGAAGTTTTTAGTATCTGATGACTTGTCAGTAGCCCGTGTGAAACGAGTAGCTTTATGGTCAAACCCCAGTGCCACCTCTGTACAGTATTTTTGGTGCAGATTCAGCACAGGGACTCAGGAACAAATGAATTGGAGAGACCAAACAGGTTTTACTGGTGGCAGTCCTCTTGTTTGGACTGGGTTGTGGCAGATAACCATTCTGAAAACAGGTCAGTGATACACAAATTAGATCTAATAGAAGTCTGACAGATTGTTGCTTGTGAAGGATTTATTGTTTGGATAATAAGACCATGAAGCCACATTTTCCTGGTATGTCAAAGCCACGGAACAAAGTGAGAAACCACAAGGGCCTGAAGATTCAGGTTCACGTGGTTCTTGTTACAGAGGGGAAAGTCTACTTTTGCTCTCAAAGGATCTAAGGTAGTGAAGTTCACTACATTCAGTTCTCATTCTGCCTTCCATATATGACTTTATGACTGTCCTCTTATACTGGGGGCAGGAAATGCCTTGTGATGGCAAATAGCTGAGCCATCTCTGACAGACTTACATCATCACAGAATCGCTAGGGAACCCTCTTCTTGTCTTCCATGGCTGCTTTAAAGACACTTTGTGAGGCTTTCTTCTTTAGCAGACCAGAGAATTCAGTCTGAAAGCCTGTCGGGCGGGTCAACTGATGTCTGGGTCAACCACTCTTGCCCCTTAATTATTCCCTCTGGCATTACATTCACAGGGTGATGGAAGTAGAGGCTAAATGTATACCCTCTATATATAGGCTTTCTATATATTTGGCATATATGAAACCACACATCTATACTGTTATTATTGGAATGTACGTTTGCATCATTGCATAATCTGTAGGAGGAGTTGTAATGTGCGTGGAGGCACTGAAAAAAGACTCCTACACTTTCATGAACTAGTTTCAGGTCCAACTGAAACCATAACACTGTCAGGGTAGGCTTATACTGTCATTAAACATTTTAGAATTGATATCAACTGCAACAGGTAAAAGTAATTGCTCTGAAAGAATGAAAATTTTGTGACTCATTTGACGCTGCATGGCTTCCTTACAAAAATCAGCGTAATACAAAAATCAGTGTAGCCCCTACCAAGCAGACTTAAAATTGGTTCCACACAGATCTGCATATAGCCCAAAGTTAATATTTTGGAGAGAATATAAAACTCCTAATAGATTTTGCAGGTGCTAATTTGTAAAAAGCAATAGGAATGGGTTACTTACATAGTTTTATATAGATTACATTGTATTATCACAGCTAAATGTAAATGTACAGTCATGCTTCTAGGAACAAGGATGTAAATTACATTTATAAGCTTGGAGAAAGGAGAACCTCTGTAAAAGACTAATAGTCATGGTAGTCATAATTGAACAGAGGAGTTAATACAAGAGGGTAAGTGAAATTCTTGGATGTACAAGAAAGAGAATGCTGAAAAAGAGTAAAGTCGCTTAAAAAAACCCACAAGAAAAACCCATTTAAGAGGATCCTGATAAGAGAGAGAGAAAAGATTTGAGATCTTGAAAATACTCTATTGAGAAACTTAGAGACTTAACTTGCCTGATAGAAACCTAGGAGCTTACTCACTCATGGTCTGCAAGACATTTCTAACAGCTAACAAAAAGTTTTTCCTGTAGCTTAAAACCCAACATGATTAGAGCTAATACAAGTTAAACCAGAAAAATTCAGCCTTGAAAAATAAGGCAGTTATTTCAATTTTTCATTACTTACTGCAACACTATTAAGAGAAATGTGACAGATATTCATAAAACATCTGAAATTTCCTTTATCCCTGTCTCCCTTCTCTCTTACTCATGTCATTGCTAATGTCTTAGGTAGATGACTGACATTCTTCTTTATTAATTTCATAACCTCTTCCACAAAAGTAAATACTTACCTGAATTTTAATTATGTACTAAAACATGTAATTCTGAATTTAGCTAATTGTCCCAAAGTAGTTAATATATAAATAGCTCTGAATATCTCACACCTACTGCTTCCATTTAATGCTTACTTCCTGTGTTTCTCTTTTTGCTCTTTCTAGCACAGAACCAGAGCAAAGGGCCATATGTAGCTAGATCAAAGCAGAGTCTGTCCAGAAAGGAGTTGTGACTCATGAGTCATAACTAATCCCTTGATTACCTTCAGATGGTACATTTTATTTCCTTTCTTGTATCTGGCCAGCTGTTGCTCCTACTGCTGATCCTGCTGGTGTTTTACTGCTTTTATCGGCACTGCTGATGTCTTTCGGTAGTCGTGTAGGAACAGAAGTAGGGATCCAGGAGAGTAGTTGTGCTCCACCCAGAGCATTCGTGGCTGAGTAGCTGAGATGGGATTGGCAGGAGTGTCTCCTTTCTTCCTCTCCACAACTCCTTAATAGGCCTTGAAGTTTTATTGTGGCAGTTATCACTTTAATATCTGAACAGCTCCCAGGTTAACTGAGTGATGAGCGGGATTCTTAGGGATGGTGGGTGTTGGCTCCTTTCTCTCCTTGCTTATGAATCTCTGCTGGTAAAGGTAGAGGGAAAGAGGTCAGCTGCCCTTGTCTTCATCAGCGTGATGATGGGAAAGACTTCTCAGTACTTCTTCCAAATTCATGTTAACAGTTGTTTAAAATTGTTTACAAATTATTAATTTATCTGTGTACATGTATACTACTTATTTGAAGCTGTAATTTTCCTTTCATTTGCAATCCACTGCTGTATTATCTTGAGTAGTAAACCTGGCTTAAATTTAGTATTTTCAATTTTAATACAGTGTTTGAAGGAAAAATTGGCAACAAAATGGGCCCAGCAAAAGTAGTTTAAAATAGTTCTACGTGCATACAGACACCCAGCTATAGCTGTCTTAGAGTCTGAAAATCTGTGATGAAAACAACTATAAAAGTTTCTAATATTATGCATTCAAAAAAGAATGGAGCTAGAACTAAACATCTCTGTAAAATGCGGAACGATAATCTTGTAGCTATTTCTGTACTACATACAGACACATGCAGCTATATAGGTTTTCCAGTTTTTTGCAAGCAGCAAATCAGCTAAGAAAGCCCAGCTCAGTGAATTTACTTCATTTATGTACATTATTGATCTAAAACTTGTTTTTCCATCTACGCCAAAGTGACAAAAACTTCTCCAAAGTGAAACAAGTTCAAGCACTCTCAGCCTGGTTCCCATTAAACATCATAAGAACATTGCGATTTGACATTTATCTGGCAGCCTTAAATGTGAAAGACCAGCGTAGCTAGTACACCGAGAATGGAGAGGCCTCTCTGACACCACGAGGGATGCTTTTA
>VYZV01034509.1:253-44013 GCA_013401275.1 Pandion haliaetus | reverse complement strand
TACCAGCATTTGCTACTTGTTGAGGATATCAAGCACAAGCTGTCTTGGAGCCAGCTGGCATTGGCTTTATTGAACGTAGGGGAAGCTTCTAGCAGCTTCTCACAGAAGCAACCCCTGTAGCCCCCACTACCAAAAGCTGCCATGCAAACCCAGTACAATCATCTAGAAGAGAGATAAGATTCTCTCATGGCATGGCCATTCAATTCAATTAGAAGGTGGGAAATTCAAAACTTATTGAAAGAAATTCTTTTTTGCATGGCATGTAATTAGACTTTTGAACTCATTGCCACAGGAAATTGCTGAAGTCTAGGCAATATGAAGCCTGAAAAAATAGATTGACCACTTATATGAAAAATAAAAATGATGGTGCTGAATGTTAAGTAACATTAGGGAAGAGAGATTACTCTTGGTGATTCATATCTTAAACCAATCTTTCATGCCATGTTCTTCTGCATGAGGCATTGGGATAAGATCTAGCTTGGATAAAGAGAAGAAATCATCACATATATATTTGTTGTGGGCTCTTACACCTTCCTTTCTTTGGTTTGTTACTGTGCTCTGTTAGATACTGGACCAGATTGCTGGCTTTGCCTCAGTATGGCAATGTGCCTGCCTTTACTCAGGAAGGGAGAGATGGGAGAAAGAGGACAAGAGGAGTCATTTGGCAAGATGGTTATGTGACTGACAGTCATTTCATGTGCTCTTTGCAGAGCCTGTACTGGAGGCTGCTGCTGCCTTTTACATACAATTAGATGTTGAAGCACTGATCCTCACATGCAGGGAGTAAAACTGGGAGGCCATCACTAGCCAAGCCTGTATGGCTGAGTCAAAGAGTGTCCCGAGATGCTATCAGAAAAGCTGGAAAGGGCAGATGTCCTTAAATATACTTGAGCAGGTTTTTTTGTTGTCCATTCCAATAGCTGCATGAGGTAGCTCTTCCTCCCTGTGTTGTTACTGAGATTTAAAAGTTTTTCAAGAGCAACTCTGGGAGCACTGAGGTACATCTCCAGCTGAAACAGTGGAGCTATACCAGATTAGGGTGTTCTAGCTCTTTTTTCCTGAAGGATGCTAAATTCACCCATGTGTGACCAGCAATGCAATGGTCACTTACTTATCTGGCGTGCAAATCCCCCTTCTCTCCTTCTATTCCCAGGAAGCCTTTTGAGCTCCTCCTGACTCCTGAATGCTTATGAAGTCATGGCTATCACATGGGAGACACAGACATCAGAACTGTGATCTGACCATCCAGTCTATTATTTCAGACACATTTCTATTGTAATTTTCCAGTACAGCAAAGCTCCCAAAGATGTTTAATAATAAGCCTGTGAGAAGTCTATATAAATCAGGAAAATATTAAAGGATCAGCTTCATTTTTAGTATATCTAAATCTAGTCTACTTCAGCATTGACAAATTTGTATTAAGCAAGCACTGATATGGGTCTCCAACTTTAAGTACATGTTTATAATCCCCTGAAGTGGATTGAGATCAATAGGTTTGAGGAATGTGCTTAAAATGAAGAGTATACTTGAGTGCTTGTAGAGTCAAGGCCTTAGTAAAGAGCTCATCAAAGGTTTTCCTAGATGCAAAGTTGCACTGATATAAATTTGAAAGTGATTTGGAATTGATTGGATTAAACTCATCTGAAAGTTTGGTAAATGCATTTGATAATAGGGTAGGTTTGAGGGGTGAGAGACAAATTTTGCTAAAGCTAGTTAAAAGCACTGCCACTCTCCCAGGTCTCCTTGCCCCTGTCCTGAAGATCACTGTCTCCAGGACAGAGTGGCAAAACATACATGTCCCTGTCCCTCCACTGCTATGTTTTACAGGGTCCTAGATTATATTGTCTAGTAAAGTGATTTTATTCTAAAATCACAAATTAGGAACAGAAGCAATTGAGAGATGTGTACAAGTTCCCTTTTGGTCTTCCTGAATTAGTGGCCAGTAACCTCTGGCAATGGGATAGGTGAACAGCCAAGGAGTCAGGGCATCTTCATCTGCTCCTTCACTTTGTATCAGTATGTGTTTGTGTGTATTAGAGATGGTAAATAAATGAAAATGAATGACTCAGTCTGGAGTGTCTTCATGCAGAAGCATTTAGGAAAGGCTTACATTAGTTTAAGAGGATTAGCAGTCTACAATGACCCAAACCTCCCAAACTTCCACCAACAAGACTGGGCTCGGGATGGGAAGTCACTAGTTTAATATGCCTTATCAAGTGAATGTTTGTTAGCCAAACTGCAAAAATTGTGTGCACGCTCTCAACTCACAGCAATCACAGCGTAAATTGTGTTAAATTCATGGTTCACAGGAGAGCCATGTAATGGAAGCACGCTCCCAAAGTTTAATAAAAAACTCATAAAGCCTTTAACCCCCTGCCTGTCTGTACGCAGAGCGTAAGTGCCTTTAACATGCTTCTGAACAGGGACCACACTTACAGTACATTGCTGATGTCAAAGGAGACTTCAGAGATTAGGATGTGGTTCTACAAATCCATGCCTTGGGGATTTGTGGCTGCAGTGGCTTTCTATTCTATGTAAAGTATTAGTATCTATCATTCACTGTATTTCAGTCCTTATTCCCATTCTCATGCTTTTTCTCCACCTTTTGAAACTTTCATGTAAATGAAAATACATCCTTAAAAATGTCTCAGTATTCATTCTCTTCCTGCCCCCCGTAGCTCCTAGCAACACAGTCTAGTTCAAGTTGAGTTACTTTTATTAAGCCTTTGATTCTGGGAGAACATAAGAACTTTTTTTTTTCATTATTGCCAGTATGGGATCATCACATGTTTGAGTTCAATCCATTGCCCAGGAAACTCTTACACAGATGGTCAATAGTTCATGCAAGGAGGCAGCAGACCGTGTAAACAAGCTTTTGGATTCAGGCATTATTATTACCAGAGTAGTTTAGTAATAAGGCCAAATCCTTTGAGAAATTGCTCATTGCTATTGCTAGCATTCAAGCCTAGTCTAATTTAGGATTTTAAAAAAATCTAGAATAAAATGGATTGCTGGAAATTTTATTTCTGTTTAAGTTTATGTATATATGTGTGTGTGTTTGCGTGTATATATATACAATTGTAAAAGATAATCAGAACTAGTCTGATATGACTATATCTCAGTCATTTTCTACACCTTTTTCATGTTTCAGCCACTTTCCATGAGTTCTAAAGTATATGGGATTTTATTGGTCCTAAAAAGTATGCATGCTATAAAGTGCAAGCAATAGGAGATCAATATATAGTATGTAGACTCCAGGAGGAAAGAGCAGACACAAGTAATACTCCCTCAGTTAATCAGAAGGAAACTGCCCTCTCAGAAGAGGGATAATTTATTTTTATTTTTATTTTTATTTTTAGCTCTGCCCAGTTTTGATCCAGGTTTTGAGCACAGGTTTCAGTGCTGGATTTTTAATCTCTCTCAATGCTGTGCACTACTCTTTAGGCCAGCAGTGACAGCTTCACAGCTGTGCAGTCTCATTTTTCTACAAAAAATTTCCTCTAGAGAGATTCCTCTAAAGTCCTGAAGAACAGCAGCACTGCTCTTACTCACACTGGCATCTGGCAGTCAATCTTGCAAGAATTCATCATGATTTAAGTTACTCCCTATTTTTTCACCTATATAGAGAAATGCAGCCACACGGCCCGCATGAGCCATTGCAATTCAGGGCGGGAAAGAGAACATCAAACTTAGTGGAAAGGGAAGCCAGAAAAATGCAATGGTGCTGGATACCAACTTCATTCACTGTAAGTGGATCTTGGTAATGGCCTTTGGCAAAGTAAGGAGTCAGGTGGGTCCTGGTAAGTGCGTGGAAATCACCTTCATGTACATGTTCCTCCTCAGGCCTGTAAGAGAAAGTGGAAGGTTGAAGGGCTTCTCCTGCAGGTCAGACCTTGGACTCTGGAGAGGCAGAAGGTGGGAAGAATAGCTTGACTCCAGTGCAGATGCATTTCTGCTCCCCTTTTCACTCCCCAGCTTGCGTTAGCAAGGGAACAAAATAAGCAATACTAATAGCACACTGCAGAGCAATGGGTTTTTCTGCTCTGCTGTCTACTTAAAATTCTCCATGTCATTGACAAACTTGAGATGCCCTGCTGCTTACCTCTCCCTTTTTTTAAGTTGTGATGTGAAGAAAGGGGAAAATGCATGACTGCAAACACTCTTGGACTCTCTAATGGTTCAGGAAACTGCTGAGTTCCCCTAAAATCATGTTTGCACACTGCCTGAGGAGAGACCACCCATGAGACTGCACACAGGCATCTCTTCTTATCAGACCTCAGTGTATGCACTGCCGTTTGCAAGACTACTGGAGGGAAGCTGTGGGTATGTGAAGTTGCTCGCTGGCATGTTCCCAGCAAACCAGAAGTTTTGTATTTGCTGTGATATCAAACCTCATTTCAGGAGTTTATGGATATGAAGAACTTCCAAGAGATCCAGAAATGAACTGGATAATTTATAAATCAAGAATTCACCATGGGAGATAAATCACAAACCCCTCAATTCTCGCTCTGGAAAGCCCTGATCCACAGGTCACTGGATCTGGAGGAGCATTTATTGGGGGTTATGATTTCTGCTTGCCTTCTCACTTAAGCATCTGCTGTTGGCTGGAGCTGGGCACAGGACACCAAACTATAAGGTCTTTTGTTTAATCCAGTATGATTTTCTTATGCATAAACTAACACTGAAGAAAACAAGGAGGGCTGGCTCTGCTCCTAGTGAACTGTAGTTAGCATTGAATAAACACTGATCAGCCCCAGCTGAGAGCAAGTGCTGGTATGGATTAAATGTCCTACAGCTATGGAACAAGTTGGCAGGTTTGTATTTCTTGTGCAAGCCATGGTCATCCTATGTCCTAAAACACCCTTTGCGTCTGCTGTGGCATTTCAGCTATGTGCTACTTGTGTGCATCATGTTTCTGAAAGGTGATGCACTATAGGGAAATGGGTGGGAAGGGGAGAAGTTGCATCTTCACCCTTCCAGTGATGATCAAATCAACAGTTATCTCTGTGCGTGAAATCGCAGTTGTCTTATTAAAAGCTGAGTTATAGCTTGCATGTTCTGTTGCTGCTGTTCCTGCACTGGTTTGGGGGTAATATTCTCAAACTGCGTGCAGTGGATCAGTCCTTTTGTCCAGGCAACACATATGATTTCTTTTCCCATTTTCCCCCTGCAGTGTTCCCTTCAAAACATAAAGATTTGTACCTGAACATGCCAAAGGCACTGTTGAAAATCTGTATTTGCCAAGAAAAGAGAGTGCTAACATTTAGAAAAGTGGGAGGATGAATCTTCACTGAAGATACAAAGTCGATAAAGAGACTTGCAGTCACCTAAGCATAGGTCAAGTTGACCTATGTGAGAATAGAGAGAAAAGAATGAAAGGAAAACAAGTTAGAGGAAAAGGCAGCACTAAAAATATGAGCTGCAGCCATTAGTTGCAGTACTATCAGTTCCTAAAATGCCTGGGCAATACTTTGCCTTTCTTTGTGTCCTGTGCTAGGATGCAAAAGAATCAGCCTGTGCACTAGTCTTGCAGTAAACAGAATAGTTCTGTTTTCCTGAACAGGGAAACTGAGTCATGGATCAGGAAAATGTGCTGTCATGGGACATGTGATAGAGCATATCTGGGGAACGAAGAAACATCTTGTGAGCCTGTGGCTCTGTTCGGTTAATTACCATTATAATGCCCTTTTTCTCTCTGACCACAACATTTTGGGTGGAGATCATGATCCACTTTTATGTCATTACAGGAGCTCTGCATACAGACACGTAGGGTAAGAGGCATGGTTAAAAAAAAATCCAACTATTTATATCCTTCATTACCCAGCAGCCTTTGTAACTCTTGGCTTTATGTATTCCAGGCTGGTGCACTTCTTATTGGGGACCATAAAAAAGAATTTGGATGAACTGCAAAATAGATGCAAGAATATTATACTTCCTTAATTTTTACATTTGTCATGTCCAGGATACTAGCTGCACAAAGCATAGGGTGGGGGAAGGAATTTCTCACCACATGATTTGGGGATGCTTGTGGGGATTTTTCTTGGTCTGCAGAGAGATGGCAAGGGATCAACAGTTAGGCTACATGGGAATGTCATACTCAATTAATTTCCTGAAATTACACTCTGAAGTTGTGTTTAGAAAATGAATTAATATTGGTGAAAAGCACTGATATCCTTGGATAAAGGGCAACAGAGAAGAACACATTGTTATTATTAAACTGATGTAGAAATCCTCTCTTTGGCTTTGACTGAATTATTGCAGTGAGTTTCCTTGGTGATGTGATGTAGATTTTACTGGAATGTTTGTGCTGTATAATTGAAAATGACACTACCTTTATTAAACAATCTATGGGACTCTTAACTCTTTTCTGTGCTGCAAACCAGCATTGCCAGTGATTCTTATCAAGGGTCTTGAGCCAGTGAAGTGGAAGCTGGTCAGACAACCACTATGAGACATCAAAGTTAAAGGAAGGCTGAGGGCAAAGACTACATGCCTTGCTCAAGGTAAGCGCAATAATAGTAGATGGATAATGAATGTAGCTGAAGTCTCAATTAACTGCTCATTAAATTGTTGCCCGTTGATAACAAAGGAAAGAATGAATCTGCTTGTCATCTTGTCATTTTCTCCCTCAAACTAAGAACATAAGGTTCAAGATGAAGAGACCAGCTTTGTGGACTACCTAAAAGCTGTCACCGATGGCTGTTCATTTATGTGAGTAAAATGAGTTAATGGTTCTAGTCCAGTTTTTCTTAGACAGGTGTCTGCATCATAATGAATCTCATCTCAATCAATGCTAATTGCTGCTCCTGACAGCTGCCTCCCAAGAGGGTCTTTAGGGAGCAAGCAGGATGTGCAGGTCAGATCTGATGGGGTCACACACCTAGGGATCAGCAACAGGGCTTGCCTTTCAAAAGGTGCCAGTCTGGCATTAAATACAAGGAGTACTGGAGACTAATATTGTGGTTTGAATTTCTCTCATGCCTGAGATGTTAGAGTGCTCATATTAAAGGTGTCTAGCTTGTTAAGTGTTACTGCAAATTATTAAGCCATCTATTCAACAGTGCTCTGTTCTGGTGCAGCAGGGTAGTAATGTGCTTCACAGCTGAACTCCATCCTACGGCAACACTGATTTTATCACCTAGGGTGCAGTAGGACCCTTACATTTGGAGTGACTGCAATGCAGCAGTTTTGCTCTCTGATAGTGGGTTTTACTGGTGTTGCATCTATGGTAACCTGTGGGGTTTGAAGAAGGAGCTACAGGACTAAAATCTTAACTGTGTTCTCCAAGTATACTCTGATCTCAAAAAAGAAATTACATCTTTGTAAGAATATAATCACTCCCTTGTCAAATTAAACTGAGCAAATTTCCTTCTCTTAAATTGAGGTTGATTTTTGTAATGACGGCTGAGTCCTACAAATATTGGTATAACGGGAATATAGATACACTTGGATTGAATGTGGATCCTCTCCTGGATACCTCAACTTGATTACATATCCCAGTGGATCCTAACTAGGAAACTCTAACATCCTTAAATCAAAATGGTTGCTTCTTTGTTACACCATTAAGAAAAAGCCAGGAGCCTGATTAATAGCTGGGCTTCAGGCCTCTTTCACAAAGACAAGATAAACTCTGGAAAGAAATCAACAGGTATATTAAATAATGATACCTGTGTGGCACTGACGATTTGTAGCTTCTCATTCTGGGATGGGATAGAATAACATATAATGGAAAGAATGCAAAATTATTATACAGTATAAATGTATCTTTAATGAAGGAAATTTAAATTATTCCCCTATTCATATAAGACAATTCTGTCATCACCAGTCAGACAATCTCTGATCTTGGGTATTAAAGTTCTTCAGTGTTTGACTAAACAAGAAACAAATTTGTTCTAGATGTTCTGGGAGGTCTTAAACTTTAGCAGGTTTTTATTTTATGCTGCTCCCTAAACCTACCTTTGCCAACTCAAATATTAATGGTTTAATACAATGCTTAACTTCACACTGGTACACACCAGGCCAGACATAGCGATTGGTTGAACCCTACATCAGTAAAACCAACAGTATTGATTTGGCTGTCTTTCTGTGATGGGCGAGTCCCTCTTTCTTTGATCTTCGGTTTGTGAAATTACCGAGGTATCAGATGCAGAGTGGCACAATCCATATCAGAACAGATGAGGGCAGAGGGCGAGCCAAAACTTTGCTAGTGATTTGCTTATTATCTACATCTTCCCAGCCTTTCAGGAAATGCAAGCCTTGGAGGAGGGAAGCAGCTGGATGAGTTGAAGTCAAGGAAAAAAACAAGGCATGTTAGATCAAGTTTGAAACTAGGTCAGAAGATACAGAAGTTGATTTCTTTTTACTTTTCCTATATGTGTTATCATTACAGATCAATTATTTCTAACCCACTGATGATGACTTGGGGAATAAATGCTCAGTCCTGGTTCTTGCTGAGTACTTTTCCCTTGGTGTGAGATCCGCTGAACCTGGTGCAAAGACCTGCTCTGGATCAGGCTTTGTAGCAGGAGTTGAGGCTGCTTCCAGCCAGAAGTCCAATTTCTTACTTTCTCCAACAAACCTATTTTTATTTGCTGCCTTAAGTTCTACAAATCTTTCCTCAACAGAATATGATGCCTCTGCAAAATTAGACCCTTTATTGGTTCATTACTCAGTCCAAGGAAATAAATTATTTACTCCATATCACCGAGGAGTTAGAATGGGACAAATCTGAATGAAATAACTCACCAGCTGGCCAGTTCCCTTTGTGTCATCCAACAGAGAGAATTAGTGTGAAAGGGCAGTAGGAAAAGCAACTGAATCAGCTTAAAATAACTGTTGGGGTTTTTTTTCCTATTGAGCTCTCCTCTCGGATTGTTTGGGTTTTTTTCCTTGTAATGAGTGCTTGTGAAGATTACAAATGTCAAGAACTGCAACATAACCTGTGCATCTACTCCACCTAATTACAAGCCACGTACAGTTAGAGAGTGGAGCTACAGCTGCTAATCCCTTCTGACTTCCAGATGAATTGAAATGCTTGGTTGATACATACAGGGTCACAGGTTCATCTCATTCACAGGGAAAAGCGAGTGCTCTCTGCAAACAAACCACCAGCTTCACAGTTGAGCCAGGCCAGATTTATTATTCCTATTCTTCCAGGTCATCAAGTCATGGTGAATTGCTTCAGAGCCCAGTAGACTCCATGCAAAGCCTGCCTTCATTTTCAGAGGTCCAGGGTCATCATGGGACTTGCCCGTGGTTGTACCCAGGTGACAGCTAAATGTCTTCTAGGAGCTGGATGAAAAACAGACCAAGATTCACTGAAAATCTTTTGTTTTAATTTGGATTAACCCACAGTATTAATTATGTTAGCTCATGAAATTGGCTTTGTGACACCAATGTTGCATGAGACATTACATCAGTTAAATGTGGCTGGATTGCATTGACTTGCTCTTGCACATCTACGTACTCTGTGCATAATCCTGAGATGTCTATTAAAGTTTTCTTTCCTCCTGGAGATGCCTATTTACACATTCTGCCACTTACTATGTATGGATGTGTACAGTCTACTTGCAATTACTTGGAACTGCTGATTTCATATCCAAGCATACAGTGCATTTAAATTGTGACAATGTTTAGGAAGCTCTATTCCTTTTTGGTGCCTTATGCCCAGAGGAAAGAATGAAAAGAAACATATGTGCATTTTTGAGTAGGAAAAAACAAGTATTGCTCTCAGGAGACTTCCTCCTCAGATTCTGTGATGAGTAATGCGCCTGTCAATTATTGGGTTATTCAGAAACCACCTAAAACAAATGCTTAATTTTAGCTTCATTCGCCTTTTGGATTGATGTCATTTCTAATCCTGTGAAAATAGGTATTCCCTGTGGAAATGAAGAGCTCTTGGCTGGATGACAAATCAATGCCAATTAAGATCACAGTAATGATTAAGGACTTCCCACCCCAGCTCTTCATTGAGATTTTATTAATACTTTTGGAGAGACATATTCAAGCAGTTGTGAAGTTTCCCCATAATACTAGCTTTGGAACATTTTGTGTAAGTCACAAAGTGCTAAAATAAGTAATTTTCTTCCTTGTATAGGTTCCTTAGCATAGCACTAGGGACTATAATGACTTGATGAACTGGTATCTGTGACATAACACTTGTTCTTGGGGAAGGTAGAGTGTACCATGCTTCTTAANGGGTTTTTTTTTTTTTTTTTTAGATTGTGTTAATTATTTGATAGTTGTATGACTTTTTCTTCAGTAAAATCCTCTCCCAGGATGAGAAGTTGGTGTGAGACGTAAATCCTAAATTGATGGCAAAGAAGATTTACATCTTGTAATTTAAACAAACAAAAATGTATGTCTCTAAAGAAGATGAATTAGCCAGGATCCTTCTCTGCCCTATGAAAATCACATAGCAATTCAATCCACCTATTTTAAGTATTTTTGGAAGTCACTTGTGTCTCCTTTGCAGAGAGAGGAAACTTGGATGGCAGGCTAAGAAGTTGGATGCATAATTTTTATATGGTTTTATACAGCTTAAATTGGTATGTGAATCCTACCTTTTGTGTGTTTAAGAATCCCACATCTCTTCTCTAAAGAACTGTAAGGGCTAGGAGCTGGCTATCCTGGTTTAAAGAATTTTATGTCTTTTTGTCCTGAATTCCACTGCTCTGTCCAATACCATTGGGTGGACTTTCCAGCAATTTACCACAGAAGCAACTGCATCGTAGCTGTTTTGGTCTGAAACTTTTAAATAATTCTAACAGACAGGTAGTCACAGGAAAAGGGACTATTCCTTGGAACAGTTTGGAGTGCTATGAGTCTGCAAAAAATCATGTGTGGATATTATTTGCTTCTTTATTTAGTTTAAAATTACTTCAACCTGCTTTAGTGAAAGGGCTCTACTCTTGCTGGCGTACCTGGATACAGCATGATGTTTTTCTTTGGGAGCAGGTGAAGCTGTAAAAGTCACAGCAGACAGCTAAAGTCCTAATTTCCTTTCACAGTCAATGAGGTTTATGCCCTTAAATCCCTGCTGACTTAAAATAGTTTCTCTTTTGCTGCTAAAAAGCTCTACAGTCAAACACAAACACTGCATAAAAAGTGCTTCCTGTTTGTAGTAGCTGAAAAGTATCGTGTGGGCAGATCTTATACAGATAACTCAAAAAAAAAAAATCTGAAAAATAAGAAATGCTTCAGAGTGATACTCTAAGACTTTTCCCAACATCTCTTTACATCTCTGTCTCTTGAGCCCTTGATAAAACCCAGCCACAATGCAAATGGAATAATGTTGGTGAGATTTAAAAAAAAAAGAAATTGAAAAAATTACTTGTTACCTACTAGAGGGAAGGTTAGAGAAGAGGGAAAATAGGAAAGAAAAAAACCAACAACCAACCAGCCCACTAAGCTAATTTTGCCCTCTGATAGAGGGTTTGGTATTCACATTATTCAGTGTAATCTGCAATGTAGACTAAGGACGTAATTCTATGTTGTAAACTTCTTTCAAATGAGTAAGACTGCCAGCTCATGTTCCTCTCACAATATTTTATGTGCCTAAGTTTATGGGTTGAGCCTGTACATTTATTGGATTTCTTAGTCCAGGTGTCATTCTGATTTCAAAAGGAGGAAAAGAAATCTAAGTGTCAAGGTTTGTAAAGGTAAGACATGTCAGCTGAACCCTTCTTGCCTGGTGTCCCCCGCACTCTCACCCTCCCTTCACATCATTTCCTAAGTCCATGTTTTCTTTCTGCTGATGCAGCTGGGGAATGGCTGGCCAAGAGATGTGAGAGCTGAGGCTTGGATATTCATGTCTAGGATAAGGATTTCTGTGACCTGAGTGTGGAAAAGTTGTTTCCACAAGTTGAATGTTGAGGTACGTAAAACCGAGCAGGTGGTTTCAGCTCTCACCTACAGAGCAGATCTCTGTGTCTGAGAACAGCCACCATTTCTGGCACTTATTGCGGCATTCCCCAAGAGAGACCTGCCTTGTCAAAGAGAATAAATTGCTTTCTCACTTGTAGAAGCGGTCCCTAAAGTTCAGCATTAAGAAGTGAATGGGGAGGCATCATAGGAGAGATTTTGCTGCTCCTGTCTATAATAAGGTTAAAAGGTAACTTGATCACATTCTTTATGTATGTCCAATGGGAATATCTAGTATATAATGCAGAGGTGGAAGAGGGCTCATTAATTTTAGACAAAGTCATAGCAAGAAACAGCAGCTGGAAATTGAAACTAGATGAATTAAAAATGAAAGTAAGATCTTTTTTATTTCCGATATATTTATTTTCTTAACAGCAGAGATAATTAACAACCTTGGCTGACTGCTCAGAGGAAAAGGAAGCTTTTCCATCACTTTCAATCTTTAAATTGCAATGAGATTTCTTTCTAGGAGGGGAGTTTTAACCACTCCAGAAGTTTTTGAGCTGAGTAGAGGGGTTCCTAGGTGAAGTGGTGCCATTAATACTATCGAGACTTTGAGGCTGCAGGATCACCACGGATCTTTTTGGCTTTAAAAAAAATCTATAAACAGCTGTGTATAATATAACTTTTCAAAGTAATTTTGTTGAATGGTTGAGCTTTTATGATATTTCACCTGCACATTTCTGCATACATGTACACCTCTTTCAGGCTATTTGTGCAGTGCTCTTAATCTCAGTTTTAACTGTACCATAAACTACATCCTCCTTAACACCACTGCTGGAAATGAGTAAAATAGAGGGAAAAGCAAAGACTGTTGTGGCTCTGGTTGTAATTCATTCTCAGGCCTCTCTCTGAGACTGTTTGAACTCTTTCCTAACAGATAGCAATGTGTCTTAAATCCACATCTTTGTAGGTAGAAAGTATTCAAGTCTCTGAGGCTTTTCTTAGCCTGTCCTTATTATCCTTGTAATTCCTAGACTTTCCTTGTATTGTCCTCTCCCTGTAAATCTACAAGCCATTTCAATTACTTTTTCCCTTTTCCATTGGCTCATATCTCCAGCCTCCATCCAGTGCAGATCTAAGTGATCTCCTTCCACACTAATCAACTGTCCTCACTCAATATCATCTGTAGGTGGAGGTTTTGCCCTGCTGCAGACGATGAGCAGAGCAAGGAGCTTACTAGGGCAGGAAAAAGGAGATGAGATAAAAAGGGACCAAGAGATCTATTTAGCACCCGTATAAGGAATCAACACTCATTTTCATAATGAATTTGCCTGTGTTGATCATCACTGCAGCCTTTCATTAGGAGGATGACAGTTGAGATTTCCACATCTGCCATTTCCACAGTACCCTCAGCAGTCAGTTGCTCAAGGAAAGATCTCGTACTTTAATCACTGCTGTGAAGTGTTGGGTTGCAGGAGAGACTAGGGCTGTTTCTGGCAAGACAAGGAAGGGGAGAGAATTAAAGGAAAGCTTTCTGGGCCTACAGCTTGTCAGCTTAGCACTAATATATGTGCTCCTGAACTCTTCTTAACTTACTTCTTTATTGATTTATTTGTATATGTGGTACTTCATGATGAAGAAATACCGTCCACCTTTCCACCTGAAATATGGTTGCCTCTGTGGTGGAGCATGATGCCAGCACCAACCAGACAACATGACATTTCAGAAGCAGAAGAAGGGAAAACCAACAGATTTGGCTGAAGTGTAGGAGAAACTAAGGAAGTAAAAACATTACGACACCATTTGTGGAGCGCCATCTAAACAGCATATAAACATGGTACCCCCATGTGTCCCAACAGGTTTTATATTTGTCTAGCTTGAGGAAGTACAAATCTAGGCTTTTTAGCCACACACTTCAAGGTTTTTATATTCTCATTTTACAGAAAAGAATTTTTCTTTCAGAAAGGGTGGTGGGAGAGCCCACTAGGCTGTACGGACAACCAGCTTGCCTGCCAGTGCCATCCCTCCCTTGGCAGCTGCTGGGGGACTCTAAGTAATCAATGTGAAGGAAGGCAGAAGTGCAATTGTTTTTCCTTGCTGGATGGGATTTACCTGATGAGTCTTCTATCATCTGGTTTGTAGCATAAAGAGTTAAGGGTTGAAAAAATTGTTGGTTATGTGTAGGTAGAAGCTTCTAGCAGTGACTTACACACATGCATGTGGCTTGACTCAAGATGAAGAAGCACGGAAGCTCTGCTTTGTACACTTCAATTTTTTTCTGCCTTTGCAGGCTTAAGTACCAGGGGAGAACTCATGTAAATAGTACAATGAAACCAGCAAAGCTCTCCTTGCTCACCCCCCACCTTCCTAGCAAATGAACCTTCTTTTAGAAAAATTAGAATGCATTGTAGATAAAGGAAGGTGACCCTAGGTCTTGGATCTGTTTCCTTCATTAGCAGCAAATCGGCATGTAGTGATTGCTGCTTCTAGTATCAATGCCGGAGCATTTAACTAGTCAGAAGAGTTTACAAATGCCAGAAGAGAAAGCCAGTGATGCATATAATATATTGCTGGAATCATAAATAGCTGAGACAAGGGCTGGTTATTGCTTAGTTCAATATTGTTGTTTAATAGCAAGTCTAAATACACTCTGCTGGGTTAAATATTGTACTATTAACTCCAGAGATAATGATCTTCCTAGATTGAATGAGGGACAATCATATTACGGTGTGATGCATTTCTCTGAGCTCCCCATATGTGAGCAGGGTAATTGAGGGGACTAGCAATTCTGTAAGCCATCCTGAGGGTCAAATTGTTTCATTGTACAGGCTCACCATTCCTAGAGAGGGCAGAAGGACTTACTCTATGAATAAAAAAGCATTAGATTACCCTGCTCTTTGTATATTTGTAAAGCACTCATCAACCCAGCATCCCAGCCTGTGGGTATTATCAATCTCTAACTAATTGTAAGGTATCCATTCCACAGTATGTAGTAGTTTCAAAGGTAACAATTTATCCAGGCCTTTCCCTCATCCTTTCTTATAGGTAACTGAACGAAGAAATGAGTTGTCTTTATGTTGATCTTTTTCTCTCTCTCCTGTCTGAGCTAGAAGAAAAATGAAAAAGGACTCAGCGGAGAAAGGAGCCCTGTTTCTAAAAGCGCAGTAATGTCCCTAGAAAATGTCCTACCCTTAAACCCAGCTGAATAGTTCAATGAGAGCATAAATCACATAGACAGTTGCAGTGGAAGTTTTTATGGTATTTTAGGAATACATTTTTAGCTGGCCAAACAAAAGAGGAATCTGGAGGATGAAAGAAATGCCCACAGTTTACCTTTGCTTGCAGCAGCCTATTCACTTTACTTATATTGTGCATTTGATACTAGTGTCCCTCCTTTTCTGTTTCTCATGTTCTCAGTTCCTGTTTTGTTCAGTGCTACATTTAAATGTTTCACTTAAAGGATTCAACATTACTGAGGAGAGGAAAATACATATATTTATGTATGTAAATATATGCAAGTATACACACACCTGTATATATGTATATACACATACGAAATTCTCAGTAACAAAGCCAAATTTTATATAGACTTTTCTGTTCCCTTCTGAGATTTAACCCTTTACCCTCGTTACTCTTTTGCTTTAAATTCAGAACCTTTAGAGAGAAGCCTGGTATTGTCTAAATCCACAAAGGCTTCCAAAAGCTGGCATCAGCAGCCAGGAGAGACTTGCACCTCAGTTTTTATCTCTCCTCCAAATGACCATTTTAATTTGCATGATGGACGCTTAAGGTCTGCAGAAACTCCACACAGACATATTGTAAGAGGATTGTGCTAGTAAGTTAGGTGAACCATTTTAAAACATTTTATTTTAAACCCCAGAACTTTGTGAATCTCTCCACATCACAATTAAACATAATTTACCTTACCTTACCTTAGTTTGGCACTTTCCTGGGTAACGGTGGTAAATCAGGAACTATCCAGCAAGGACTATAAACAGTTGTTTAAAGCTTAATTCATACTAATCTGTCTGCAGAATGACCTCTGCAAGTCTTGCTTATTGGGGGCATTCTGTGCTTGTACTTACTCAGGTTTTGTTTCTTTTCTCCCTTTGAAAAGGCCATCTTCAAGGCCTAACTTCAAGGTTATCTTTCAGGCCTCCTTCTTCATGGAGATCAGGATTTATTTTTGTTACTTGTAAAACCAGGCTAGATGCTTCTGATTTGCTTGCTAGTATCTTTTTAATTTCATCATGGGAGTCTTGCCACTGGATGCACTGTGATTTTGAGTCCTAATTTTATTGTCTAGGTAAAATGAAGGACAAATTTGAAATGTTTTCCACTTGAAGTGCAAGGATACTTTTGATTCACAAGCCTGTTGCTGCCTGTGAAACTACTTATAATATAATGACTGCTAAGCTCTGGTGTATACATCCAGGTGTAACTGTTGTGTATATAAACCTTCACATGATCATCAGCTATAGAATAATTTATAATGCAATAGCAGAGACACATTAAAACTCTAGGATTGTTAGTATCTGAATGGGAAGATTCCGAGATCCCTGGTCCAAATTAAGTTTCTCCTTTGCTATCTTTGCAATGATTTATTATTTTTTATTGATCCCCCATTGTTCCTATAATTTTTTTTTCCATTTAGTAGTTTTTAGATTTGTCTTGATTCCCGATTGAAGAATGTCTATTGGTTTGGGATTTTAGTTTATTCTATTGAAATCCTAATATAGAATAATACAAAATAAAATAATAATATAAATAAAACACAAACAAAAACTTACACTATTGCCTGATTACAATATTTTGGGGGAAAAAATGAAACTGGTCAGATCACCGGAGATTATATTAACTTGCACTAATTCAAGACCTAGTCATATTTGTGTCTTCTTTGCTTTAATTTTTTTTCCTTAAAAAATCTATCTTTTTCCCCCAAAAGCAGGAAGAGACTGAAATTCCACAAGGCAGTATATTCCATAGCAGAGACCAGGGAGATATACTCTAAACCACTTACATGCCTTATTTTTTGAAAAAGACTTATTCTTTATTGAATAACTCTAATGTAGCATAATATACAAGATCATAACATGAAAAGGCATCAACCATTCTCATAACACATAAAATAGAAATTATGGGAAGTTATTGAAATTGCCATAGAGCAGATACACCTTTTTATGAATGGCATAGCCATTTAGACTGAAAGAAATGTCTACCTACTTGAACTGACATCTTAAGGTAACATGCCAGACTGTTTTGTTAAAACTTTTACCAGCACATTGTTTTTGAAATGTCTTAGTTGTGGGATTCATTAATTTTAATGCTCAAAGCAACCTTAGTCTGCCTGTCTCTATCTACAAAGTAAGAATTTATCTCTGTTTTTTGAGGGGGAAGGAGGAAGGAACTGAAAGAGCAGTGTGGGTGCATAAGATAAATGTTCCTGGTAACTGGGTTAAAATAAATGAGTACCAAAAAGAGAAGGGGACAACTAGGTATCAGATGTTCATCTGCCATCAAATGATGCAGTGTCACCAAGAGCAGAGTACCAATAGCAGCACAAAATGACAGGTTTACCTGCAGACCAGCTGCAGTAAGCAGCTGCAACATATGATATGGAAAAACAATGAAACATTCTTGAGTCATTTTAATACAAGAATAAAGAAAGAGCAAATGGAGTGAAAGCTGAGTCTCTTTGTTGGTAGTCAGTTGTCTAGTAAAGCCAAGACCTCCAGTAATGGCAATTATAAATGTGTCGTTTGATGTGAAGAAGATGCTGTATTGTATTGAAAACTGGGAGGAAAAAAGATATTCCAAGAAACTGTAGTTCCGTTGGTCTGATCCCAGCTGTGTATAGAGGTTTAGAACAGGAGGATAGAGGAAAAAGAACAAATAAAGACCCAGATTTAAATAGAAATCAGGGCAACAAACAACCTAGGTTTTCTAAAAATTGGTCATACTAAGCAAATACAATATTTCTTTTTTTGTAAAACAAACATTCCTCAATACAAGGAAAAAGCATATCTTCTAATTTTCCTTCTTCAGTAAAACATTTGATGTAGGATTACATGATTTGTGAGTTAAAAAGAGGAAGATAGGGTTGAAAAATGAGGGAAGAATTGGATAAAAGAGAATATTAAATGGGGAAGTGTTGGACTGAAAGTAGGCTCCTAGCCAAGTTACCTAAGGACTGTTCTTAGGCTCAGTTTTGTGTAATATTTTCATTAGGGACTTTGGTGCTGTAGGAATTTGCTGATGGTACAAAATTTGGAGATAGCAGTACAGTGGAGCATTGCGATATTGTTCAAATGACCTCGATGACCTTCAAGGGAAAGCAATAGAAATGGAATGAAATTCAGGCTAACAAAGGGCAAGTTCATACACTTTGGGACTAATCATAAAATTTTTCTCATTTAGGCTGGGAACTCTGGAGTGGAAAAAACAGAGGAGGAAAAGCAAATGGATTAGTTGAGCATAGGATGACTGTGAGCCCTCATCTTGCAATACTTCAGAAAAGACAAATAGGACACTTCAGCCTATCAAGATAAATAATATCCCATGGAGACAGAAAAATCTGAATTCTATGGCACAAGGCCATGATACAAAGCAAATCATTGCAGAGTACAAAGCTATTGTGTGACTTTATCTGGAATACCATGCTGAGCCCTGGTTGCTCCTAGAGGAGAAAGCACAAGGTCTGGAAACAGCTGCAGGTAAGGTCTACCAAGAGGATAAGTTATGGAAAACTGACATAGGCTGGTTTGGCAGCCACAGTGGAGGCTGAGGAAGGCCTGCGTACATGGAAGGAGGTCAGGGAAAGTTGTTCAGACTGGACTTGCCCTGTATGAAGGACACATGGACCAGAGTTGTTGAAGTTAATGGCTTTTTCTATCCATCTGAGTAGGTATATGCTGCTGCGCACCTGCATAGCAGATCCAACGGACAGCAGCAGTGGGAGACACAGACCCTGCTGGGCCCAGTGAGGCTGGGGTGTGCTCTCCACTTTCCTCTGATCTGAGTTGGGCAATTCTCCCATCTGGATGAGTAGGGTGCTGTGAGCACAGCGTGCAGCACTAAAGAGTGTCCATGCCAACTGCGGCACTAGGTGACTGGTGTTAGGCTTGGATCTACTCCTATAATAGTGGCTTTCCCACTGCTGTTTTTTTTTTTTTTTTCCAATGGTTTATGCTATTAGCATTTGTCATTGTGGGCTAATCATAGTTCTGCTCTAAACTTCTTCTGCCCTCCAACATGATGAATCTCAGGGTGCATGCTGACCAACATCATATTTCTGGTCCACTGCGAGACTGTGTCTGGACTCAGGCACCACATATGAACTTTTATATACCTGTAGAAAGCTTCATTTTGTGTTTAACTACACTTTCGAATGTCATGAGTCAGCTCTGTCTTGTGCTGTCATCTCGTAAGGTGTCACACCACTATGTCAAAGGTTTTAAATAGGGACAACATAATTTCAGTCTAAGTCATCTCTACTGCTAAAAATTAATTAAACATTATCACATTAGTCATAGCTTGATGACTATCAGCCTCTTGGTATAATTAAGATACAAGAATTATACAAAAGTTTCCACCTACTGGGTAGGCAAAATCTACTGCCACTTGATCTTTTTCTGGATTAATCTTTTATGCTTAATAATAATAGGACAGAATGCAGTGAAGAGAAGTGTAAAGCATGGCACATACAAGAAATTCAGTTGCACAAACACAAAACAGGGACTATCTAGCTCACCAACAGTACTTCTAGAAAGAATATAATATGGGTTTATATAATAGGGCTCAACAATCCAAGCTCTGGGGAAAAAAAAAATCATATTCTCTTCATGAACCACAGCTTGATACAGAAGACAGGCAGGATAACTATGCATTTTCCTCTGGCTCTTTGAAGGCTTCAGATTGTAGAATAACCACTGTAGGACAGTTTAAGTTGAAATAAGCCTCTGGAGGTGATGTCCTGTATTAAGTTTTTGGTACCAGATATTAAGAATCATGCAATGGGAGCAAGTTCTGGAGGAGAACTGCCCAACAGATGAAGTAAGGAAGAATTGCGAAGAAAGGTTCAAAATTTGTGTTTGGTCTGTCTGGAAAAGAAGAGACTGAAGGGGAGGCATTATTAAGGATTTTGAAAATAAATAGATTGTTATAAACCTGATTATTATTATACTGATGTACATATATTTATAGTTGTCCACAGACTGTTGGACAAGAAGTAGGTGTTTGAAATATCAGAAGGGAGATTAGAGATGTGTGTTAAGCTATGAATAAAGAATATATTATTAGACAAATATATTTCCAGGGTAGTCTTGGTAAAACATGTCCTGCCTCAAAATAAGGAAGAAGGACTTCTACCCAGAGAATTTCAGGATTCAGAGCAATTTACAAAAATGGAGGATATGACCAATAAAGTAGCGAGACTGACATATCTACTGAAAATGTTATACAACCCTAGGAAACTGGGATGATTTCACTGCTTTCAAATGCAATGGGATTCACAAAGTCTGGCAGGGATTCTGATCATGAAGGATTTTGTATTTTTTTTTCTCCTGGAAAACTGTGTGTGTCCTTTCTGTTGTTCATTAGGTAAGAAGCTTGGTGGTCTAATGCATGAAACAAACACGCAGACAGAGATGAAGTGTAAAAATCTATTTCCAAAGCTGAGGAGTATCTCACTGATTATCAAGTACTGTGTGTTAGCTAAATTAGGATGAACTACAGCTGCAAATAGTTCAGGAAGGATATTTGTCTGATGAAATCAACGGAATTTCCCACCTTAGGTAACCCTGTTTCTAACAACTTGGTCTTTCAGACTGCTGTAAATCCTTGGTGAAAGTCAAGGAAATGAAAACAACATGCACAAGCAGTGTATGCCTTACTAGGTCACTGAATCAAGTCTTAGAGTTATTACAAAAGACTCCACAACTTAAAGAAAATGCCACTGTTATGATTGCTTGCTTTATTCTTGGAGGACTTGTCTTCCCTAGAAATCTCTTACAAATTCATCACATCTAACTACATAGGGGAAAAGTCATAAACAAAGCATTTTTTCCACCAGAAGAAATTCCTTTTTAATTTGGGAAAGACAAGTTAGCAGGTATGACGGCTAACTGGATGAGGAAACTCTGACTATGGCACCTTCCTTATGGCAGAGGTTTTTTCTAATGGGCATAGAGATGCCTTACGATTAACTTGAGACAAATCACTAACTCCCACAGACTGCTTCCCACACATCCATCTGTTTTTCCAGGTGAAGGTGCAAAGGATTTTTTTTTCCTGATATTTTCTTTTTCTTCTGTGTGGGTCTATGTTTGATATCTACAGTGCTTAATTCACTTGGGAAATTTGTATGGTAACTCAAATCACATCCCAAGCTTACAAATGGCTACTGTTGCTCTGGCAGAGCCAGATACACAGTGCCTGTTCCTCTATTTATTGTAGCACTCTGTGGCACACAAAGCCAGAGGGAGGGGGTTTGACTGCATACAGATTAGGTTTTCTTCCATTTTTCTGCAAACATCTGAGGGGAAAGTGTGTGTCAGTGTTTGCACAAATGTTTAGAGATGGTCGATTCAGATTCATCCCAGCACGTCAGGGCATATAGACCAGGGTGGGAGGGTGACAGCAGTACCTTGCAGAGTGACTCCCAAACACAACTAGCCTTCCAGACCAGCCAGCAAGCACTGATGAACCCTGAAGGCGACCTAATGATTTTTGTTTGGGAAAGGGTTTGGTGAATGATGGATTTGAAACTGGACCTCCCATCTGTTCCCAATTCATCTTCCACTGAAGCTAAAGAATGAGAATAAGCAACCAGGCAAAAGCTTCATCCAGCTGTCTGGGGATCATGTCACCAAGTCAGACAGCAGTAATTTAACTTTCCTGTCTCATAAGACCAGTATATACTGGCAGAAATTTATTGTTTCTTCGTTACTAAGGATTTACTAGATGCTTCGTTGTTCTTGGGGGGAAGGCAATATTTCCTGCTTTGTAAATGTGACCTTTCCTTTCTGGGTATTTTTTAGCCAGCTATATTTTGCTTGTATGAGATAAATATGTGGAGCATTACAGAGAGGACAAAGTCCCAGTGGAGGATTAATAAGGATTGTCCTGCTTGGTGAGGAATACTTAGCTGTGTTATTATCTAAATCTTCATACAGAATACTTTCATAGGGCTGTGATATAGCACCAAATGGCTGTAGAAAATCACCAGATTGAACTGGNAGATAAGGACAGGGAGAGATCACTTACCAATTACTGTCACGGGCAAAACAGACTCAACTTGGGGAAATTAGTTTAATGTATTACCAATCAAATCAGAGTAGGGTAAGGAGAAAAAAACCCCAAACCTTAAAACACCTCCCCCCCCACCCCCGCTTCTTCCCGGGCTCAACTCCGCTCCCGATGTCTCTACCTACCCTCCTCACGAGCACAGGAGGAAGGGGAATCACACCTTGTCTCTGCCGCCCCTTCCTCATCAGAGGGACCTCCTCACTCTTCCCCTGCTCCAGCATAGGGTCCCTCCCACAGGAGACAGTTCTCCATGAACTTCTCCAATGTTAGTCCTTCCCATGGACTGCAGTTCGTCACAAACTGCTCCAGCGTGGGTCCCTTCCGCGGGCTGCAGTCCTTCAAGAACAGACTGCTCCAGCGTGGGTCCCCCAAGGGGTCACAAGGCCTGCCGGAAAACCTGCTCCAGCATGGGCTCCTCTCTCCACAGATCCACAGGTCCTGCCAGGAGCCTGCTCCAGCACAGGCTTCTCACGGGGTCACAGCCTCCTTCGGGCATCCACCTGCTCCAGCATGGGGTCTTCCATGGGCTGCAGGTGGAAATCTGCTCCAGCATGGACCTCAATGGGCTGCAGGGGGACAGCCTGCCTCAGCATGGTCTTCCCCACGGGCTGCAGGGGAATCTCTACTCCGGCGCCTGGAGCATGTCCTCCCCCTCCTTCTTCACTGACCCTGCTGTCTGCATAGTTGTTTTTCTCACATATTCTCACTCCTTTCTCCAGCTGCAGTTGCCGTTATGCAGTAACTGTTCCCCCTTCTTAAATACATTATCACAGATGTGCTACCACCGTCTCTGGTGGACTCAGCCTTGGCCAGCAGTGGGTCCATCTTGGAGCCGGCTGGCATTGGCTCTGTCAGATATAAGGGAAGCTTCTATAGCAGCTTCTCACAGAAGCCACCCCTGTAGCCTGCCCCCCCCCCTCCTCCAAACCTTGTCATGCAAACCCAATACAGAAGGTTGGAAAGCAATTAATTTTAGGAAAAAAATAGACCAGATCCTTAATGATGAAATTAGTGAAGCTTGCTTAGAGATAATGACACTTCTATCCACAGAAGTTCTGGCCACAGCAGCTGCAGCTGGGGACCTGGGGCTGCAGGAACACAGACCCCACGATGACATGGAGTGTGTACTGAAGACCAGTTTGTTTTCAAGTGATGTGAGCACTTCTTGTTTTGCAAAAGGGCAAATCTGCTGTAGATTAGCTCTAATTAGCCTCCTGTCTCTGTGGTTGCAACTGAATGATGTGAGGTTTGTACGCTGTAAATCTCTTTCTAGTCTGTAAAAAGTCTGTCATTTATTTTCAAAGCAGCTGTGCTTTTCTGATAGAGAGAGAGACATCTGTTCTGGTTATTGTATCAGTCTAGCACATTCATGATGGCTTTCCCACCACCTCACTATGCTATGCTGTCACCTCCTTTCCTCATGAGAGGAAGCAGGAGGGAAAGCATCTTTGATCTTTGGAACCCATTAAGATAAAGGATGCTACATGCATGTTGGCTATCTGATTTAGGTGAAAATACAAAACATTGGTTTATGAAACTCTTTAAAATAATAACTCTATTCCATGGAAACAAACAGGATCCCTATGACTTTCAAAGAAGCATACTAGGAAAAAATTTCCAAATGATACTTACATAAAGTGAACAAGTTACTTATTGGAAAATTGCTCTCACAGAGTACCTGCTAGTGGTTCGCAATCAAATTGGTTACACTGGGTGCACAGGGAGCTTCTTAGGACTGGTACTACTCATTGTTTTATTAATAATTTTTTAATAAATTAAAATTAATAATTATTTTATTAGCATCATCTGTGATGTAGGCAGTGTAGCTTACTGATAGTACAAAACCTGGTGAGTCTGCAGATGCCACAGACACTGAGAAGAATTCAAAATGAACTTCATAAATCAGAGGAACTGTGTGCAAGAAAAAAGTCTGTGATTCAATACGAGCAAATGCAAAGAAGTCAAGGTTTACCTGGCTCAGCAGGCTTTCTGCAGGAGTGGATCTAAGGCTTCTATGACGTTACAAAACAGCAAGAACCAGCAATATCACACCGGTGCAGAAACCACAGAGAGCTTTTACCTAACTGTAAAGGAAGGAGTGCTGTGCATTAAAAAAACCTCAGCTGCAATGCTTCCTTTGCTTATGGGCTCCACACTTTGAGAAAAATGAGGGAAAACTGAAAACACTCTTACATGTGGCCACAGAAGTGATCCCAGCATCTAAAAAGAGCCAGACATATGGATCTTCACTGTAGTTTGTAAAGAGGAGGTTTGAAAAAATGTCAGAATAGATGTAAATATGGTAATTTTCCAATATGATTGGGGAATAGACCAACTGATATCTCAAAGTCATGTCCAGCCATACTGCTTCTAGGTCAATGATTTTCTAATTCTTTTTCTATTGTAAGCTGAACTTTCCCCACCTTAAAAAAAGAATCAGGATTAATTTTTTGTACCTGAATTTAGAGTAAAAAAAAAATGTGGCTTTCTGTGAATGAAAATTAGCTAACAAACCTAAAAGCTATTTTATCTGAAAACTGGAAGAAATCCATACGGCATATTAGAAAGTGTCTGTATCATTGATAGAATTACAGAGGATGAGAGAGCCTAATACCAAAACTTCAGGAATTAAAATGTCAAACCACATCCAATTTGCATAATGTTATTTGTAGCACAATAATACGAAGAAAATGAAGAAAAATCATAGCACTAAAGCACAAGGTACTGTACAAACCAGGTTTGAATGAACCCTCTTGGTCATAGAAAAAGGGAAGTCCAGTGTGAAGGAGGATAAACCATCATCCTTAGACCAGCAAGCTCAGCAGCGCACAAAATGATGTGAAGTGGGCTGTCCCTCTGCTCTCCTTGCTGGAGGTGTCCATTTAGACTTTGCATTTAGAGCAACGTTTGCAGGTGAAGCTGCTATGGTGGGGACTATCAGTCACACCCCAAAGCTGCTTCAAATATTCAGCACAGTCTTAGCTTTTGGGGCTTTCTAATGTCTTGCTACGCTCTTGGAGAAAGATGATAAGAGAAATTAACTCCCAGCCTATTGCCTGAACCTCCATTTTTTATTAAATAACCTTTTTTGCTGTCTATAGCTGCTCTTCCTGCCTTTATTGAGGCTTGGTATGGTTGTGATGCTGAGAAAATTTTGTGCCAGCCAACACAGGAATCGCTTCACTCCTTTCATTACCAACACAGCAGCATCTATTTTTCAGACATGATGCCAAATGAGAAATGTACTCCACTACTTAGGTATCCTGCAGCACCAAGATCAATTATACAAAATCCATGCTCTTGGGCTTTAAAGACTGTAGATAGTGGGGATTTTGGAAATTAGATTGAAGTAGTTAAGTGTTGCAAATTTTTCCTCTTGAGCAGCTGTGGCTTGATACGGCTGCTTAAAGGATTCTTTGGCAAATGGATTGCATTTCCTAGTGGGATTTGTGCTGTGAATAAATAAATTTCTATAATCAACTACTGATACTTCTGCAGTCTTCATAGTCTGCCTTTCAATTAAATGCACATGTGTATAAAAATTTCTGTCCATTTAAAATCAAGTAAGGCATCGAACTGGAATGAAAACCCCACACCTAGCAAAAAAATCCATCAATTTTTTTACTTTGCTTTGTAAATTTGTGAATTTTGTTAGTGCCTTGGCCTATTTAATGCTAACTCGGTGTCAGTCAAATGCAGAGCTTACTTGCTAGTGGGAGTGCTCTGGAAATGAGAGGTAGCATCTTGGAACATCTTGCATTTAAAGAGTGATATCCCCTCAGCCTTCCAAAGATGTCTAATTTCCTTTTAAAGTGATTCTGTCACAAATCCAAACAGCTCTCTCGTTTCAAACAGAAGCAGAATTAGGGAATGCCAACCTGGAGAAAAGGAAACCTGAGTGAAAAAACTCCCCAGGCTAGACAATGAAAGAGCTTTAGGCATTATATTTATGTTTATGTTGATAGTCGTGCTTCTAGAATACTGATAGAGTTGGCTGCAGTTTTGGCATGTCTTTCAGGGTTTTTTTTGGTTTTGTTTTCTCTGACTTTTGGAAGGTCCTGACACTTTATATGCACCCTAATAAAAAGGAATTGAAAATATGGTGGCTTATTTGGTCCTGAAATGGAAAAAAAACTCTTCTGAAAATTTTGTTTTCATAGTAGCAGCTGGTATCAGGCACAGGGCTGGGGAACGTCCACAGTTACAGTTTTGAGTCTTAATAGCTTCTGACATAAATAGGACTAACTGTGAGAAATAGTTCCACAGTTTGCATGTTGTACACAGTTGATGATGCACAACGTTGTGACTGCACCACTGCTCCTCCTTAAATAACCTCCTTACTGCACTAGTGATGCCAGCACTTCTGTCAACTGAGGGAGTTCAGTGCTTGCCAATGTGAGAATTACCTGTGAGCTCATTATTGCTAATTCTTTGAACATCTTGCTCTTGAACTGTCAGCTGTTATAGGATCTAATTTATTTTCTTGACAAAGTCTGAGTAAATAAATAAATACCCCACCTCTGGCAAACATGTACTCATACTTGACATCTATCATTATCCATAGAAATTTTTGTTCTTTCATTTGTTCACTTTTCTTGTCCTCCATCCTCTTTGCAATCCCCCCCAAATATTAACTTAACTTAGAAATGGAGCTTTACAGAAACATTTTAGCAGTGCGTCTCCACTTTGGAGAAGTGAAAGTTATTTTCTTCTCCTTTCAGAAGATGAAGCATCCATTTTCAGCTGTACCACTGTGCTATGGCCACATGCACCAGGTGGTGCTGAAACTTCCAAGCTTAAAATAAAATAAAATAAAAATAAATAAAATAATAATAAAAAAATAAAGTAAGGGAGACAGACTGGTCTGCCAGTGCAGAGCCTAAGGATAAGGTTGGGATTCAGTCCTAGTGTTGGCAAATAGACTGTTGCCACTTCTGATGGGAACCGGATCAAGGTGGAAAATAAAGGGTATTCATTCCATTGGAAAGGGATATAATTGTATGAAGATGGGAACTTAATTTTCCTCTGACTTATCTCCACTGACTTTGATTGGTAGGCTAGCTTTGTCTTGGTTTTGCCCCTGTTTTTGCATAAAAGATCTCATTCTAAGCACCTCCATGTAACCACAATACTTCTGTTTCCCCAAATGGTCTATTACATTAGTAGAAGATAACTACTCCTTTTTCATTAACTCACTTAATACTGCACTTGATTAAACACGAAGTGCCTGGAGCTTACACACACACACATGCGTATATATAATCAGCCCAGAAAACCTGATCTTCACACATTTTCTATTTGTTTGACTTCCATTGACTGAGGCTGAGGCATTTTAAATGGCAAGGAATTGTCAGTTGTCACTACTCTTTCACAGTACTTCAGAAGCCAGGTAGCAGAGCTCAGGATCCCAATTGTGGCGATATCAAAGCCGTGTTGCCAATTCCTAGGGTAAACTTTTAATGGGGAAGTGGTAGGAGAACAGCCTCATCTGTACATATGTTGCAGGGAAGACAGAAGAGTTTCAGCAAGCAAAGGAATATCTCAGTTCACTGTCTGAACCCCCTGACAAGGGGGCTTACTCCCTCCCCTTTGCATCCCTTCTATTGATACAACCCCTTAATACATCTGCTCTGTCACTTTCCACAGAAAATCTCAAAGCTCTTGCCTACTTTTATTCTAGTCCTTGCTTACACCTTCATATGGTTGTCATCTTTAATGGAGCCAGCTCTCATAACACTATCACAAGCCTTGTCATCTTTAATGGAGCCAGCTCTCATAACACTATCACAAGCCTGTGGAATTTGGAGTTTGTCTTAAATCCTCAGCTGGAGTCTGAGGTTGTGGGACCAATTTTAGTTGTGCAAAATGAGAGTTTCTAGCCCTACTCACACTTTAGACTTTGTGCAAAGTGTGCTGTGCAAAGACCACATCACTTTCCAGCGGTCCAACAACGTGGACATGATCGGGCTTGACACAATTCCTTTGAAAGATGGGAATAAGGTAGCTTGGCAAAGACAAGTTCAAAAGCAGGTGGCTGTTTTCATACAGAAGATGAACTGAGGAGACTAATTCCTATGGATTATGACAGAATCTTCCTCTGCCCTTTATCTGCTTATGAGGATCTTTCATCAAGTCTGGGAAGCAGTTGAATGGTACTGCCTAATATGTAGAAATGGTCTAAAAGCAGAGTTTCAAATACCTGAGACAACCTATGACCCATTGTATAACCTGATAACTCACCAGCCCACCTTTCCTTTGCATAACAAGAGGGTCTGGGGTGTGTGTATCTTTGTCCAGATAATGCTGTCTGCAAATGAATCCCTGAACTTCACGTAGCAAGCAAGGTGTGATTAGGAGGTTGAGTTGGCATTGGCACATTCAGCTGGCATGCTTGTTTAAATCCAGTGTGCTTTGGCAGCAGTACCCCAGCTACTGGTGCCAAAGAGGTGGTGAAAGAAGCCTTGAGACTCAGAAGGCCAGTGGTGGAGGAGGAGCAGCAGGTGCCAGGAAAAAGAAAAAAAAGAAGAAACAATAGCATCAATGAATTTTTGATGGCAGTACTTTGTGTTCAGCAATTAATGTAGCAAGTACTGCCCAATTGGCATGGACAAGAAGAAAGTCACAAATAACTCCCTTGACAAATTAAATTGAATTTTCCCCAAGTGTCTTCACCCATTTACAGCCCCAGGAATTGCTCCCATGTGCAAGTAGCTTTCTTCTTTTTTTTTACAGGGCAAATTTGATCAGCATGTCTGCTCTTGCAGGATAGTTATTAGGATTGGCTTCCCCATCCCAGCGAACCTGCAATTTCACAAATAACACCCATTGCAGCTTCATCTTAGAAAAAAAGAGAAAGAAAAAGGAGCTGGAAGAGGGTAAGGGAGTAATTTCTATCAAGCAAAGGTTTTGGGCTAAATTCTTAGCTACTGAAGAACGATGTAGCAGCCAAGGGATGGCACCATTCCCAGCTGTTTCTGTGTCTTTTTCCTTCACTGAAGCAATAGGTGCTATGATTTGTCCAAGCTGTAGACAATGACTCCAAAGTGGTGCTCAAGTGTCGGTCAGGAGCACTTGAATTTGTTGGAACAGATGATTCTCCATCCTTGGCTTATTTTGTATTACCTAGCTATTTCTTCAGATGGGAAATTGATCTAGGTTGGATTTACTGAAGCGTGGATTAATGCTAACCTCTGTCTGGATGACCATCCATGAGGTGGAAAAAATGAATGTCTAGCAAATTAATTTCTCCCAGCTTCGCCCAACTGGAAGGGGCAACTGCTCAAACAGACCTCACAGTGGACGACTTTTCCTTTCTTTTGTTCTTTTACCATATGTACTCCCCATCACAACTCTATCAGATGCAGGAGAACCTGAACCTGATCTTGTCTGTACAAGCCAAGGAGGGATATAATACTTTGGACACTCTCTGCATTGACAGCTTTGCTCTTCACATCTGTGTTTACAGTAGTTTTTGATGAAATTAACATTATACCCCTCAGGTAGTGACATTATACCCTCAGGTAGTAGAATTAGCTAATGCACAATTTTGGTTTTTTTCTTTCCTTTCCCCTCCCCTTTTTTTTCTCCTGCACTACCCCCTCAAACCTGCATTGCTTCTATTCTGAAGCTGCCTTGAGCCCAGACAACTCAGTTCATATGTGGAGCTGGCTTGTGGTCATGCAAACCTATCTTTACTTCCCCTGTGATCTTAAATACATTATACATTCCATTTCCTAGTTAAAATTTGAGCCTGTGTGGTGTTGTCACTACACAGATAGATCACTAAGGATCGTTGGAGTTGTATTATGTGTTTGAAATCATCTTAACTGGCTAAGAAGGATCTCAAAACACGTATCTAGTTTCTAAACATAATGTATCCTGGCCTGTTCTTCTGTTATCTCTGTGAGCCTGATGGGCATATCCTGACCTTCAAGGCAAATTCTTCTGAATCCCACTAAGTGTCTGTAAAATAAGGTATTTCCATAGGAAGGTATAAAACTAGGACCAGAAGAGACTTTTAGGTCACTCACTGCTGTCCTCTGGAATCACAGGCAGCCACATTGTTTAATTTCTTTCATAAATTTATCAAGGTTTTTCATCCTGAAAGTAGTTTGGCCTTTCTGGGAGACCCAAAAGGGATTTGAAAGGGCAAAGTATATCCAGAACATTTGATGATAGTGACTGTACAGGCTTTAGATAGCCACATTCTGTATGGTGTTTGGCTTTGCTCCTGTGTCTTGAATGCAGCTGGAAATCTTGCCATTGGAAACAATAAAATTAGGGGTTTAGGGGGAAACCCCCCAACTTTTAAAAAACTTTGTATCATTCCTCTCTTCTGCCAAACATACAATATCAATAGAGTTCTCTTCCAATGGATGCTTGTAGCTTTTGACTTCTATGGAAGGACCTCTCCTCCCTTCTACCCATACTTAAAACTTACACTTGAAAAAGAGAACAGTGACTCCCAGAAAAAAAAAGACAGGGCTAAAATAGCCTCTGCAACATGAAGGAGTGTCCTGATCCAATGTTGGGGAAGGTTTCGATATGATCCCAAGAGCAAGATTAAGACACAAACGAGGTCAAATGCCATATACCCAAAACAGTGTTTATTATCAAAATTGTCAAAAGTAGAAAATAGTAGCGATAAGATAGAATGGAAGAAAAAGGCAAAAATTAAGCAAGTAGTCGGGAAAGAGTTGCAAGGATAGTCACCACCATGGATCCAGCAGTGTCCCGTTGGTCCTCAGTCTTCAATTCTTCGGTGATGGGTGCACCCCACGGCTTGTCTCCACGTTTTTTTATAGGGCATAGTGCGATGCATGCACATACATACTGTTCATACACTGTCCATGTGCTGCAGGTTTTGTCTATCACGTGACCTTCACGTGGTCAACACCAGAAACCAGTAGTTATCTCAAAGACTCCAGTTTCCATAACAATGGTAATCTCCCCATTCCTGCATGCTTCGCTGGCTCTAGCATGGTCTCCTCCCCTGGATACCTCAGTGGCCTTATCGGCCAGAGGAGTATCCTGCTTAAACAAGCCGTCCCAGAGACAAATGGTGCGAGATAAACAGTTCATGATTCAATCTCTCACAGCAAACAATCTTTGAGACAAATGGCTCCATGCCAATTCATTCTCTCACAAGGAGAAACTGAATTTTTGCTTGGAGCAATTTTTTGGGTTGAGCAATAAAGTGGAACATGGAGATGTTGACAAAACAACATGTTAAATGGTATTTAGCAGTGTTGCCATCACAAATTCTCAGCATGAGCAAGCTGATATAGTCTGCCATTTACAGGAAGTTCAGTGAACAAAATGCTGAAATTATTCCTGATGTGCATTTTTAAAAACATCACCAGGCTTTTGGTTGGCCTCTAGTTGAAGGCAGTGCCAGTACACACAATTTATTTCTTCATGATGTTTTCTTTTTCTTTTTAAGTTGTTCCATCATTGTTTCATACCTTAGCATAGATGCTGATTCCTGATTTCATGCTGCTCCACCTTCTGGTCTAGTTTAACTTGAAAGAAGCAGAGTGGACCTTTTTACAAAGTGTAGGTTTGATTTTAAATATCTTGGAAGCCTGTTTTTTTGCCTATGATGCTGGAAGGGACAGGGAAGTTGTATGTAGTATATGAGAGTTAAGGAATACATAGACATCATTTAACCATCAGCATCCATCTTCCAAGCAGTTGGCCTAGCCACAGTTTTGTATGCACATAAAATTTGTGCTGAAGTCAGACATGAACGTTAAGAGAGACCCCACAGCTTGTTCTGGGAATGCAAAAGGTTTAGATGGGTTAAAGGGATGCTTTTAGCTACTCCCTCTCTTCTCCATGCCTACAGGAAGCACATATGGAAGAAGTCTGCTGCGTTAGCATTGAGCTGCTAGTGGAGTTATGAACTTCTGGTACCTTTTGCCTTTTTAGTTCACAAGATGACCGTAGTGCCTAATTCGTTAATTTTTGTAGGGAATCAAATCCCAGGAGCCTTGAAGCCTGAGATGACAGGCAAAAGGGACTCCGTCCTTTAATTTGCTGCCCTTCAATTTCCAGAGACAAGTAAGGGAAAATTCAGCACTGGTTAACCTGAGGGGAGCCCTTGAACTAGACTGCCTGAAAATTTCCTGCTTTGCTCAAAAATGCTCAGAAAGAAATATTAGAACAGCCCCAAAATGCAGCTGTTTTTACAAATAATTAGTTGCATTCTTATCACATCCACTCCCTTGGAAGACCTCATGAGATACCCTCTAGCTGGGAAGCTTTACTCTTCAGATTTCCCTTTGGCAATGTGTGGCCTTATCAGTGAGAAATGTAATTCTGAAGAAGTTGGGGTTATTCAAGACACTGCTGTGGTTGAGAATATTTACAAACATGCTTTAGGTATGGTTGCTTATAACATGAGGGGTTATAAATATGCCCCTTTCCTCCCTCTGTCCTCTGCTACCCACACACCGGGGGCTGTTGCCAAGTCTCAGATGATATAGCCCCATAAATATATTTAAGGCTTTCTTTTGGGGGACTTGGGGGGGCAGTGTCATCGGTGTTTTTTGTTGTCATTGTTCTTTATTTTTTTTCCAAGTGGAAAGACAACAAGCGCTGGAATCTCTTCTGATAATTAGATCTTGGGAGCCAGCCCATGGGTTTCTGTTTATATGCTACCAAAAACCCCATCTATTTTAGCAACGCTAACCGGCAGCAAGGTCCAGAAGTTCTTTTCAGTAATTACATACTTTCAGTCTTTAGAAAACACATTCAGTAGCCAGCTGACCCTAGAGGAATACCATTTTATAAAGGAGATCTTTGCTAGCAGTAATTGGCCAGCTGGAAATTTCCCTTGGGCAAGTTTAAAACACATCTTCTTTATCTACAATGGAAAAGAACTTTGTCCTATTATCCTCCCAGACATAAAGATGTACTTTAGCCTCACAGAGAACTTTGAAAACATTCCCATTAGAGAGAGCTCTGCCTGTGTATGGGAGGGCTCAATATGTTTAGTAATTATTACACAGAGTGCATTTGCAGAAAAATGGGAATTTTGTGGCTTGGCAGTTCATGTATTTCTCAGCGAGATATGCCATTTGCTGTCACATCTCTAGACTCTTTGCAGCATTTTAGTAAATAATTAAAATACTGGGTCTGACTCTCCACTCCATTACCAGCTCTTATAGTGGTGGAACTTCATTTAACATCACAATTATGTATATTTATCATCTCCTGGAGGAGGGAGTAAAGCACAGAGACGTTCTGGCTGGCAAGTCAAACATTGCTAAAGAAAGTTCTGGATGGGAATAATAATTCTTAATTTTTGGACAAAATTATGGTGAATAGGGAGAAAAAATAATTTCCCCATCATCTACAAGTCACCTCTAGGATAAATGATAATATCAGAAGTGAAATCACGTTACTCTAATTTTCAGCATCAGGTTTTCAGGAAAAGAGTATTCTTTTCCTCTAGTATTTTCACAATTAGTTTCTATGGGGATAATTGGAATCAAACATGATTGATTTCAGGTAGGAAAGGAAGCAGCAGGGGCAGATGAACTTCAGAGCCACAAAGCCTTTTTTTTTCTTTCTATTGTCATTAAGAATAATAATTAAAAGGAGGCATAGCTCAGCCTCCTTCAAGATATGGTATTTCAGCAGAAATGTCCCTAAAATTAATGTAGTACAAGTTTTCCACCAAGTCTCAGCAGTTATTTAACTTTTGATCTCTCTTTTTTGTGCTGGCAACCAAATGCATGTTTCCTCTGTTAACGGTAAGACCATCCATAAGGAAGACTGTCCGCTGACTGTGGCAGACAGACATCAGAGAGCCTACTAGGTCAGGGAACACTCTTGCTGATCTGCTATTTCCTTCACATCACTCATTCGAATGCAGGTTGTGGTTTGTCCTGATGGAGGGGCAGGATGGAGATGCAGGTCTGAATGCTGAGGACCTGCCCCATTTGATTTTCTCACACTGCCTGGAAGATGTAACAAAACCTTTTAATCATGACAGTGTTGGCCCTTCAACTGCCCATGTGATGAGGGCTGCTCTGGCACTGCCTCAAGAATGAGTTTTTGTCAGCCAGCTTCACGACAGCATTTTCATCCAGACTAACATCCATAACAAACTAAACCCGTTTTAGCTTATGAGTCACTCGTGAACTCATCTTCCTGATAGCAAAGGCACACATTTTCCCTAAGCATCTGAGAAAGAAATGACCTGTCTATGTGATATTTCCAAAAAAGTCCCTGCTACTATTTTGCAATTGTCCCTCTAAGTAACAAACTATTGTTTCTGTTCCTTGGTGGGATGACTGAACACACCACAACACATTGCTGGTGAGACATTAATTTGAAAGTGTCATTTGAAAGATTGTTTGGGTTTTTTTGGGTGACTTGAGGCGGCTGAAATCTTTTCTTGGGGAAATGTAACTATGATTTGTTGTGACGCAGCATCTTGCTCTGAATTTTTTTTTTTTTTTTTTGCTGCATTTTACCTTGCCCGAATCTTGTCCTAACCTGTCATCACCTATGTGTTAATAACATGGTCAAGAAGCTTTTCATGTGATAATAAATATTTCAGCTATTTACCTCTTTTTTATTGATGCTTTTGAAATAAAGCCTTTTGCTTTTAATTTTGCAGGAGAAAACCTTTATTCTGTTATTTTTCTCCACTTAATGAAAAATGTTGAAATATTTTTATCCTGCTCTGAGCCAGGACTGAACCAATTCAGGAAACTCGCACACACATAGACACACACAAACACACAGGATGAGGGGAATTCAGTTTTTTTAATAGCACTCTTGCTCTGCTTCTTGCCTAGTGTGCACCCTCTTTCAGTGGTATAACTTTCAAGAAAACGTGTTGGAGAAGCTGTTCACTAGAAATCAGTGTGCTGCAAGAAGAGTGGGTCTGTAGAGGTAAGTGGTGCTGAAAAGGTATGTAGATCTTGCAGGTATTTCAGGGAGTTTTACTTTGGATCAACTTTAATGGTGTCCCATGAGCTGAAAGCCTATTAGCAGCTGGAGTGGCTTGGTTTCATACTAACGGAGTGTAATTCACACACACCAAGGCTATGTGGTGATTTACATCAAAATTCTGTAATTGGGGCTGATCAGAAGATTAACTCTGTTTTAACAAGTTACTGTAGATGCAGTCTTAGATAATGCCCTTCTAGTGGCAGACCACTGCCATGGACACTTAGTCTTCTCTTACATTTTACTGCCTTAACACTTTTTCTGTTGCACATTGTGACCTTCCAGTTATACAGAGCTTGGCAATAAAGGGTGTCCTATCATGCATTCATGACGATCTTGCATTTGTCACACAGACAGAAAAAAATAATCACTATTTATTGTTATTAATAGCAACTGTTGACTGTGCAATGGTAATTGCAATGTGAATTACAGTGAAAGAAGGGATATCCGTTATTGGAATTGTTTAGAAAACTGTAGCATGATGGAAGCTTTTGTTAAATAAGTCTGAAGGCAAGTTTAGAGAGTTTTATCTTGCTGTCTTTAATCTAAATAAGTGCAATTTCAAGATCCAAGAGACCAAAAATCATACCATTAAATTCCAGAATCATAAATTGTTTTGTCAAGTTATTAGTCGAACTGACAATCTGACAGTTTTTTGTAAAGCTGACATGACATCTACATACTTAAGTGGTTTTACTCTGCAGGAAGTAGATTAATTCAGACTCTTTTTAACCCCACAAACTGTCATCTTAGGGAGATGGTTTATTAATTTTACCTGAAGATGAAATTAAAATGTGATTGATGTCTTCTTATTTGATGTATGTATAATTTTGTGGTACTAGTGAGAGCTGTGTATTTTGAACATTATGTACAATGAGAATTCAGTTACAATTAAATTAAATGGAGGATGAGGAAACAGTTGGTATGGTAGGTATTTCATGACTAGTTAGCTCTTGTAGTCTCAGAAATGGTAATCGGGAGGATCTGAGATATCTCTAGCTATTGAAATTGAACTGTCTTTAGGGAGAGTAAGAGAGCTTATCCTTGGATGGCAGTTTCTGAAAACATTGACTTTCTGCCATTTCTTCAGTGAAGTCTCCACATTTACAGTACCGCCTTATGCTTTTATGACTCCAAAAGTCTACTAGAAGAAAATTTTGATTGGAGCTTAGCAGATCCCTCTAATTTTATGGAAATATTGGCAATACTAGCCTGATAACATGCAGAAGCAAGGCTAAAGATAGGGTAGTAAAGTTCAGCTCTGCTGAACTAAAACTGATTCTGCAGGTTCATCTCAGAATGAATCCTTATTTCAGTGCTTAAACTCATGTCCCTTTCATTTCCTTGATGGCTGAGAAGAGATTGTAAGTCACTACTCAGTTGTGTTGAAGACATTTACAAATAAAAGTCTTCTAGATAAATCTTGTAGGAAAAGGATTTAGCTTTCAATATAAATGACAGAAATGAAGGAATTAATGATTTGCACAACTTCTTAAAATACTTAATGCAAAAACTTCCTGTAATACAATGTTCTGGCTGAAAATTAACATGCAGAAATCCAAGACAATTTAAAACGATAGTTCCCATAGCTACTGTAACTCATCTAGCAATCCAGTTAAGCAGTCCTTGATAAAAGTGCATCTGTCTGTGTCTAATTTGGAGTTTTGGAGACGGGTGTGTTAACTCCTCAATAGGATAAAGGTAGATAGATAACTTGGGATATTAGCTGCCCACACACACTCCTTAAACAAGCATGAGAGTGACTCAGCTAAATTGTACTATAAAGGTAAAATTCCATCATCACCTGGGCACATTATTGCAGAAAAAAAAAAGACTTCTCACTTCAAATGAAGGAATCTCACTGGCTGCAGGGGGTTTGGGGAGGGACCCAGAGATGCAGTAGGGATTTGCATGCTGCAGGTGGGTTCATACTCTGAAGATCTTCTTCTAGTCTGTCTTCTGCAAACCACAAACATACTTTCTCTCGGGTAAGCTGATAACACAAGAATGAATAAACACCAGTTAACATTTCCCTGCCTGTGATAAGTGAAAGCCATCATTCAAATCCTAACTAAGTGCAGCAGTACTGGAAAAAAAAGAATTAACTGTTAGATGTGTGTTTTCAGCAAAAGTGTCTTCTGAGCCTTTGGAGACAAAATAAATCTTACTATCCTGATGGTAGTCTCTCAAAGTCTCTGAAATTTGGTGGTCTAGATAGTTCAGGGTAAATGGAATCTTGTATATTTGACAGCATAATTATTATGCTCTGTCAGATTTATACAGCTCTTTCATAAGAAACACTTAATACTTCATACGGATATTACTTTTCCCATCAAATATCACTTTAGAAAAAGTTAATAATTTAGAAACTTTTATATTAAAAAATGGCTAATTCAACAGATGCATCTGATACCATCATCAGACATTGCATGAAGGGCACTAAAACTTTCCCCTTTTGCCTTGAAGTAAACCTGGTGTTTATGCCAAACCCTCCCAAGCTTAATGATCCTGGATGTCAAGCAGTAGTTTAAAGCTACCCTACAGAGGACAGATGGTTGCTCCCTTCAGTATCGTTCTGTCCTGAGATTCAAGGCCAGTTTACTCTCTTTACACTTCCTTTGCCCTGCTGCATCTCTGATCTCATTAGAAAAAAAATATCCTATTTATCCTTTTCTTCAGGTTTTGATTTTCAGGTTTATCCCAATTTCATTGGCACAAAAAATCACCTGTAGTGTGTGCCACACTGTCAATACATCTATTACTTGGAGAAGTAATAAAATCAACCTCTGATATAGTTCTTAAAAACTGGAAAGAAGTGTGGGCTTCGCTGTGAACATAAAAAAGTTTCTTTAACTAGTTCAAAGAGTGAGTATTTTCCTGATATAGAAGTAACAAATAATTGAGGATACATAGTGTAAAATGGAAGACTTGTGGAAAAAAAAGAGTTACAATCCTATAATTAATTTTATTCTTTTTTCATTCATAAACGTATGCTGGGTAGAAGCCTGGATGGGACTCCGTCCTTAGAGACAATATAAATTAAGATGCATATGTTTCAATATGCATACATATACACACACGTATTTACTTAAGCCAAAATGTATGTAACAGTAATATGTATGTTCATGAACTTCTTTTTGAATAATTTACCAGTCACTCTGAAGAAATCAAAGTGCTGTGAAGCCTTGCTGTTGTGGGACCAGATTTGGAGGGAATAAATATCCAATGAGTAGTCTTTTAGGACATCACTTAGGCTCAAATCTCAGTCTGTGAAGTCAGAGGGAAATCTGGATAAGATTGACTAAATAAAAGATTGTTTCTGAAGTGCCTTCCATGGAAACTTAAATATTTCATCCTTGACATTACAAATGTTCTTACTCCATCAGGGACACCATTTCCAAGTGAGCCTTATTGATTCTCAAGGAAAAGAACTGTATCACCACTTCATTTTTCACTATTCTATGGAAGAGTACAACAGACCCACAGCAGCACATTAAGTGGAATTAAGGGATGCGTGTAGCATCTTTCTACAGCAGTTCCTGAGACACCCATCAGTGTGTCTTCTGCTTTGCACAGGAGATGATAGATTAATGCAAAACAGAAGCTGTGCTGTTGTCTAGCTCAAGCTGAAAGCCACCAATAGCCAAATGGACAAATTTGATCAGCCTGCAGCTGGGGGTTGTTAATTGTTGCTGCTTTTGAAAATCTAAGTGCTTTGTATGACAGGCTCATTTTTCTGCATGTTTGTCTCTCTGAATCTCAGGAGGAGGCAATGTAAATCACACATCACACAAAAGGTAAGTACAGATAGCAGTGGGAAGTAAGACGTTTTGGTAGACAAGACTTCCTTCAAGAGGCATTTGAAAGTGTTTCTCTCTATTTACCAGGTAGGGAATTTAGGCACTTGCTTGCAGAGGATTACCTTGCTCGGTACTTGAAATTATGTATTACCTGAATTTTGCTGTGTTTTTTTAGGATTCATCAGCTGATACAATAACGGAGTATAATACCTAAAATTTGTAGGGGTATGAATCACCTCTCTGGTCATAGCCCGCTTGATTTGGAAGTAGGGAATATCTTAGAATAAGGATTTTATCTGCCTGTGCTAAGTGAGGTGACTTTCCCACTTCTGTCCTGTTTGCTGTTAGCACAGAAACCAGCATGGAAAGCTGAACTTTGGTAGCTTGCTGATAAATAATCACAGTTCTATATTCTTTGGGAAATCTGGTTCCAGGTGAAGTGAAACTCAAGGAAAGAGCCATGTTGTCAGCTCATAGAGGCAGTATTTGCCATTACAGCTGTGTGCATACATGCTGGTTCTTAGCTATATGAGGTAAGTAGCAAGCCTGCCTTGGGACTGCATGAACCTCCCATCCACCCCACAGTGGCCACTGCTGGTTTATGCCCTTCCAGTGACACGCTGGATCTTTCAGTATATTACACTGTATTTCTCATTGCATTGCTTCACTCAAATTAGAAAAAAGACAGGAGCTGTGTACAATCAGAAGCATCTGGGCTAACATAACATGCAACTCCTTAGAGAAAATTGCTTGCCTGAGTTGAGTTGAGGGAGATGGCACTGACCTTGATGTGTATCCCTTTAAAGATATGGGGTCATCAAACATATAGGTTTGCATCAGATACCAGCAGTAAAAAAGAGACATTCTTTCAGAGCGATGAAATGCATTTACCAAGAGACTAAGCAGCATATCAACCCTTGAAATATGTGGTCTAGCGAGTTTCTTAAGGATATTTGGCCCACACAGAAAACATTCAGTCATCCTAATCTTCAAGGATCGAGGAAAATGGCTGTCAACATGTTGAGGAAAACTGCAGAGTGAATTGAGCCCATCCTTCTACCTTCTGCCTTGGTTGGACAGAAAACCGCTATTAAGAAGAGTCAGAGGCAAGTGCTGACGCCAATAAAGGGTCTTTGCCACTGAAACCTAACCTGGGATACATCTTTACTATGTGGTGCTTTGCTTTGCTGGGCTGAGGGTTAAATCCAAATCACTAATAATGAAAATATTTCTATAAATATGCAGTCATTATTGCTATGCTGACAACTTTTTTTAATATCCTGCTATGATTAATTGAACTGCTTATCTAACACTTGCTACATATCTGCTCTAAATGCTTAATTCCTTTACTTTGCATCTGTTTCTTGTTCATGTGATGAATAGGTGAGGCAAAGGATTATGAAAATGCAGTTATTCTGGAAATCAAAAGCTTTCACTTCTTCTTTCCCGCTCTCTAACAAACCACAGGCATGTATAGAAACGTTTTAAATGTGGATGAGGACGACTGGGCACCTTTACATGTTACTCCATAGGTGCAGTGTCTAACACAGAGAAAGCATATGTTGTGCCAAAAAAAAGAGATCTTCCAGAGCATAGCTGAATCATCAGTGTGTTTCAGTAAAGCAATACCAGTTTCTAGAGCCAGCGGTACCCATGCATGTCACAGAGACAACACATCACTGAAGTGTCTCTGTTGTCCAGCCTGAATACCTGGGGTTACACTTTTGGGGATGAAGGAAGGATAGAAGAAGTAACAGGCAACAGTCCAAATGGAGACTTAGGATTATAGGATCAGCATTTCTGGAAATGAAGGCTATAGTGTATCTTTTTGCCATTGAAGAAAGTAACTTTTTATTGGATGGCAAAGTAAATGCTTAGCTAGCATCCAGCTATATCAGTTCAAATAGAAAAGTATTTACAATATCTAGGAGGGGAGGAATAAGTGAGCTTTTGGAATATTATAGTAAAATCCTTTTTTTGCTACATCTTCCTTGGTATAACACTTCTAATTTATACTACAACTTTTTACATTGTCATATTTTTATTATGATTGTCTATATTATAAATCTACAAGGGAACTCATAAGGGTTTGGCTGTATTTGAACTGGATTCATACTAATACAGAAGGTGAGCTAGCACTTTCTTCTCTGCTTCTAACATCTGAGCATATGAAATACACAGTTGTATTTCAGCACATTGCAGTGTTATCTCGATACAACACAGACTTTGGTTGTGGTGACCTGCTTACACATTACCTTTGAGCAATGGAGCAAACTCAGTGTCGTTATACTTTTGTCAAGAAAAACAATTGTAGTTGCACTTAGAGTAATACCACAAAGTTACAGGGAAGTTATTTTCTGCTGTACAGTGGATCTGTAACCAAAAGCTTTCAGTGTCTTCTGAGTGCAGAGTACTGTGTTGCACAGATACTCTCAATTAAATACATGCATTGGGTAGTTTTCTCCTGAAATATGGTACTGGTTCCTGCCATATGATTCTTTGGTAAGGATTCTGTGAGACTGTCCATTTAATGGGTTTGTGCACTTAAATATTGTTTCCTTTAGACTAAAGCAAATGTTATAACAAGCAATGCCAGACTGATAGTGCATGCTGGTCTGGAACTGGTTTTCCCACAATTGCCAGTTATCAATTTGCTGCATCTGTGGACATAAGTTGAGACACAGAAACAGGCAACATGGGTGTTCTCTCAGCACGGCCCAACTGCACAAGGAGACAGTTCAAGTTCAGCTACAGTAAACCTGTTTTGTCTCATAACTGGGGTGAGCTAGAAGTCGTCATCCCAATTACTACATACTGGCTGGAGGAGGGAACTTAAGATAAAATAGGTTGGCTTGAAAAAATTGCGAGTAGATTCCATGGCTTCTTAAATACAGCTCACTGAGAGCTGATGCAATAGCATAAAGGAAGGCAATGTAAATCTGATACTGGTCTAAACTATTTCTGGTTGAAGAACCAGGGGGTGGTGTGAAATCATCAAGCAAGCAACCATGCATAGCTATTGATTTTCTCTTTTTGATTTTCCCTTTTCTTTTCCTCCTCTGGTTCAATAGCTTCTTTGAAACTGCTCAGGGACAGTGTGACTTCATGGAGAAGGGGAACACGCTAAACCAAAAGAAAACATGAAGTACTGTGGAGATCAGTGCAGAACTCCCCAGGGTTTTATTAACTAAATAAATGACTTGCATGCCAGCAGCCAAAAGGTAAATTCTCAAGTCAGATATGATGGGGGGAAAAAAAAAAAAAATAAAGCAAAAAAAGAAAAGAAAAGCCCCACATAAGAATGGATAATTGAAATTTTGCAATAAGCATGTGAAAAACTGGATTTTTAGATTAGCTCCAAAGGTTGCAAGTTTGGAAAGCAGCTTAGTATAAATAACAGCAGAATAAAAAGATGCAGCAATGTGAAGAGAAAAAAAAAGGTATCTTTCAGAAGAGAAAATGTTGAAAGCTGCGTACTGAAAAGGGAGTAGACTTGGGAGCTTAACTGAAGATAAAAACTAAAGTAAAAAAATAAAAAGCCATCGTGTGTTCAGGTGCATTTCAGGATCCCATAAGTATTTTAAGTAGTCTTGTAAGAGAAATGTACTATAAATCAAAGAAGATAGTGTTACTGCTGGAAGGCTTGGGGAAGGAGGACCTTGCTCACAGCAGAGTGTTCAGGTTTGGTGACCAAAATTGAGAAAACATGTAATCGCTGTTGAAGGGAAAGCAGTGCTGAGCAATCACAGATTAGTCCTGATTTCCAAGATCCAACCACACTAAAAAGAGTAAGAAAAGTCAGACTTATTTCTCCCTGCTAAAGATAAGGAAGAGCTTCATGGGGACCTACATATTTCCGATAGAATCACCAAAGAAGCCTGAGAAAATGTGATCCAATTATGTTATTTAAATAACCTGCAAGTGGGAAAGTTTGGCTGGATGGGTGGAGGAAGGGAAGTTCAAGTTAAAGCCTTGGATTTCAGAATTAAATTGGCAAAATTAGAAAAATAGTTTTTGATGGGGAGGGTCAGAGAGAGAGAGAGAGACCCATGGAGCTCAAGAGTAAAAATGAACAAGTCTTTCTCAACCCAATAAGCTCTTCCTCAGTGTTCATAAAACTAAGACAACAGTGAACAGGAAGCACAAGCTGAGGGTACTTCCTTGCACATGTCCATTCACATCTGACCTACACAGATTCTGTTTCCTAAAGCTGAATGGCTGTTTCTCCCTACTGTAGGATTCTGGGAGTTGAGATCAACTCCACAAGCGACAACGGCTTAGTATTTGTACTGCAATAGTTCATAAATGCTTGAATCCAGTATTGGTCTCTATGATGTCAGGTCATGCACAGAGCAAAAAAGGATTTTTCCCTCTCCTAAAGGTTTTATGAGTCACAGAATCAGAAGTTTATCCTCAAAAGGAATTTGTTCCTACATCCCAAATGATTCTGGTCAAGGACTTAGGCTGAACTTCTCATATGTTTGGAGCATCATCCAGTGCTTCTAAGATACTATAACAACATAATAGATATTGTAAAATGGCTAAATGCAAAGACATCACGTCTGTCATGATGATTTAAATCTTTAAAAGTTTACAAATCTTTAAAAGCTGGGAATGTATAAAAACACAATACTGTTCTTATATTCTCTTCTTATACTCTGTTACAGAGACTGGGTTGTTATTGGCAACACAACACTGTGCAAGATGAACCTTTGCTCCGAACCAGTAAAGATGCTCTTCTGCTATACATGTTGTATGCAAAGAAAGTTCCTGATCACTTTGAACTCTCCAAGGTGGTGAGTTCTTAGTTTTTCCACAGTTATA
>VYZV01034502.1:298191-373314 GCA_013401275.1 Pandion haliaetus | reverse complement strand
CCCCCCCCCCGATACAAGGCAGTAAAACACTGAAACTCAAAGGGAAGCTTGAGCAGGCATCAAGTTGGAGGGAGGCTTTTTCTTAAGAGATAGGTAGCTGCTTCATTTTCCTAATTTATTCAAAGCTTGAGTGGTTTATGGAACTTAGTATAGTCATCAGCAACATGCACTTTATATATATCTCTCTGCTTATTTTTTTGTAAGACTTATATGTTTCACAAGCTGAACAGGGTCTCTGAGTCATGTTTTGGATGACAGTACTCCCAGAAACTGCCAAAGGGCTGTGAGAAACGGCTTTGATTATTCAGCAGGTGATGTTCCATTTTTCAGAAATACAGGCTCAGCATTCAGTCTGTGTGGTGGTGCAAGGTGGTATTACATGCTGGAGGTGTGCTGCCTTTCCCATGAACAGCAAAATTGAGACTTGCACTACTTGTAATGCTCTGTGTCAGTCGAAAAAGAAGAAGAATCTCATATCTGGGCCTGTTTCAGCAGAGCCTGCCTCAATTTCTCCTGCAGTTTAGGCAATGCTACTCAGCAAAGTTAAATCCCTATGGTAAAGTAAACGCGAGGACTTCTTTTCAGGGAAGTGATTTTGTTGAGAATGCAGTGGATGTGCTACCTGCTAAGGGCATTTGCAGGACTGGCAGCAAGTGGAAACAGAAGAAAGCTCAGTCTGTTGTCCTTGCTGCAGTTGTTGTTGAACCGTGAGCACTGACGCTGCTCTGGTGCTGCTTTTGTGGGGAGTTTGTGCTGGGAGTGCTTGGGCAGACTGAGTAAACTCACTCTCTTGTGCAGATCGTGTGTGCATAGCAGTTAGTCGTGTTCTGGCTGTGGCTTGATGGGAGATTTACTTAGCATTTCATTTAGGTACTGTGATCTCTACTAAACGTTGCAATCTGGAAGGAGGTAGGAAGATGAGAAATAATGAATTCTTCCAGCACTGAGCTGCTTTGAAGAGCTGCACAATCCAACTCTGCTGTCACTGGAGTTTGAAGTTGTATTCCCCATTCATTATGGCAAATGCTTTCACTCACCTGTCTTTTTGAGTCAAAAGTACATCTCGTTCTGTGGTTTCTTTTTTATGTAATGAGATGTGCAGGACTGAGGGGTCATACTTGTTCTGCTAGCCTTCAGTAATCATTTTGAACTCATTTGGAGTGATCATGTCTGTATAAAGCTAAATAAAATCAACTACAGTCTTCCTTATGTGTGATAAAGTTATCCTATTCATTTTCTGTCATGAGTGTGATTCAGTAGATACAAGCTTTTTATCAAATTATCAGATTAGATTACTTGACAGTATAGAAGATACATTTGAGTACTGCTATTTTTAATCCAACGTTCCTCACCTTTTGGCTCGCACAATGCTCTGTGCTTCTTTAAAAGGGCAGGAAGATAAACTGCTGACGTGATACTGTTCATCTACAGTAATATACCTAGACCAAGATTTCTTAAAGTGACTAATAATTTCTTTGAACTCAATTTGAAGTACCATCAAGGAGACTGATTTTCTGAATGAGCTCAGTAGCCATTCTCAGTGCTGAATCCTTTTAACGTGGCTACTTTAGATCGCTAGTTGCTTTTGAAAATCTAGTTATATTTAAGTAAAATGGTATTGATACATTAATTTTAGGTAGTCCCCCAGGTGAGTTGTAGGCATGGTGTGATATTTCTTTCAACAGTTCTCGGTGTTTGTTTGGTGTTCATCACTGAAGTTAATAGTGGTCTGAAGCAGGATTTCACTGGGAGTGGAACTAAGTCAACAATGAAACTTGAACTCTAGAGCACGTGTGAAACAAAACGATTTTTGAGTTATTGTGGGGGAGCAATGCTACTTTAAAGGTACTAAGTTCTTTGAACTGCTGTGGTTAGAGTGCTGCTAGGTATCTTCTTGAAAGTTGAGAATGCAGAGGATCTCAATAACAGGTTTTTCCAGTTTAGATTCATGAAAGGCCTGACCATAAAATCATAATACTCATGTTATGCCCTTTAGCGTCACGTGATTGCAAGATAAAATCGTGACGTGTTCCAGCTTTTTCACCCCAAACGCACATAAGTCTTGAAATAGCTGCAGTATGGCACATGAGGATCCTTATTGATTTCTGCTGCTCTCCCTATTTTTTGTACACAGAGGCAGGACTCCTGCGCAGAAAAGAGAGACATCCTCCTCAACAAAATTCTATCCACAAACCTTTTTGTCCGGCTAAATATTTTGTTTCGTTTTTTTAAGTGAAAATTAAATTTTAAAAATTGTTCATGTAATTGGCAGTTGATGTTTTTCCAAGTCCTTGTTTTGTGTATTTACTTTCCCATGTATTTACTTTTTTGTGTATTTGCTTTCCCATTAAGCAATATGCTAGTGCAAGAAAGTACATGCCAGTTAGGTTAGCAAGACGATGTTTTAGTTCTCACTAAGTGCAGAAAGCCCAGAAATCTCATCCATGCCCCGAACACCCCTTGCTTGCCTTCTGGCCTGCAAAATTGCCTAGCCTAAGTTTGCAGAGCCAGGAATTCAAGCTTAAACATCCATACCTCTTCATCTTTTTTTTTTTTTCCCAGGCAGTCAATTATTTTAAAAGGCAGTCTGTGTCAGTGTAGACATGGTTTTATTTAAGAGTAGGAAATATTTTTTATAGAATATGTCCCTGACAACTTTGTTGTTAGGAGGTATGTTGGAGTGTGTGTGTGCTTCTGAAATTTTGGACCAAATGCATGGAGTTTTTTAGATTAGGAGCATAGAAGTATAAGCCCTGCAAGAAAAACACACTTTGAGGTAAAAATGTGAATCTGTATTACCTGACTGTTTTATCACATAGTACGATGACTTTGCTCTGTTCACTGAATTTCACTGGTGTGACCAGCAACAATATCAGATCATGCCAGCCTTCATTGCCACTAGTAACGTGGCTTATTTTTCTGTGACATTTCTAGTGAACTAAAGTAGCAGTTTAGAAGAATGTTAATTGCACAAGTGCAGTAGAAGACAAGGTGATTTGCATTAAAAATACCAAATGTATTTTGAGAATGTCTGAGGGAAGGGTGTGTGTCAGGGTCTGGCATTTTTACTTGCTGCCCAGTTTGTGTGTGCTGTTTATTTCAAGGCACAGTGGCCTAGGAAGGTATATGGATGTAGGAATCTGGTTTAGACAAGTAAGGTGAAAGTTCTTAAGTGTTCATGAGACAATTCTACTTGGGGAATAGTAATGCAGTGTGATGGGGGGGAACCTTTGCCTTTGTGCCTGCCTCTGCTTTAAGACTGCAGATGTTCTGGGTGACCTTGGCAAATCACTTTCTTTCTGACTCAGTTCTGCATCTGAAAAATGGAGTTTATGGTACTGACTTGTACTGCAAAGCACTCTCAGATCCAAGGATGGAAGACTGTAAAACCTGGGATTTAGTGTATTTTTATTGTAGCGAGTCTCACCAAATTCAGTGATTTGTGTCTCTCTTTAGTTAGGGTGTGCTTTCAGTTGAGAGAGAGAGGTTTAGGCCCTGTGTACTTGTGAAAAAATAGCATCATTTAACTTTTGGTTTAGCCTTAATTTATGGTCTAGCTAGTACACTTACCAAAACTGTTTATCCTGATTTAAAAGTCCTAGCTCACAGAGAAAACTCAGTGTAGACAAATCCATCCTGCTGCCTAACATTTGGTTTCTGTGCCCTTTTCCTTGCAAGCGTGGTATGTTTTCTGATGCTATTCCTTTTCTTCTCTTCTTTTTTCCTTTTTTTTTAAATTTATTGTTTTTTATTTTTATTTTTTCTGGCTAGGATTGTTCCTAAACAATGGACTTGAGAGGGCTGGACGTAGCATGGGGTGTGCTGTCTGTCTGCTGATGTTTGGTCCAGGATGTGGATGGTGTGCGGTGGTGCGAAGGGGCTGGGGTACAGCCCCCTTGCCCCTTCTCAATAAAGTCCGTATTGCTCGGCTGCATCGGCACAGGGTGTCTAAGAATTCCTTTTCTTTTGCCTGTCTCTGGTTACCCCAGCAGGGGTGATGGTGAAAGCAGGTGCAAAGTGACAGTGCTAAAAATAGCGATTTCAGTAACTGTTCCTACATGCGATGGGGGTATTTCAGCTCCCCTCCCCCTCAGAGATTAGCTTGCCTTGCAAACCCAGGGAGTTACTCTTAAAACATCCAGACATCCCTGCATTTCTTTAAACAGGCTCTGTAAAGATAGAGTTATCAATCTACTTCAGTTTAATATCGGCACAGAGGAGGCCACCGATTTCTGAACTGCTTTGGTAGAGCAAACATCACTGCTCGGCCGCTGTCAGTGCTTTGCCGTATGGTTTCACGGCTGAGAGCAGAATGTAAAGGCAACAATGAGAACTCCATTGGGAGCTCCATTTCAATTTCTATCTAGAAAAACAATCCTTTTTTATCTCATTCCTCCAATCCTCAACTTCCAAATAATAAGCCAATGATCTATTAGCTTTAAAGCTAGATGGAATAAGAGGGTGAGGGATCCCTTTAGTGTATTGTTTTTGGGGGAGGAGGAGGGATGTGCATTTGAAAATGCAAGTCAGATTTTCTCGGATACTTTGTCTTTTTGGATTTGAGGCTTTTTTTTTTTTTTAGGTTTCCCACAGGATCTAGGCATTGGCTCATTGAATGCAATAACATACAGATGTTATTGATTGTAGAACTTTTACAAGTCATAATTATTTTTTTGACATCAAGCATTACTTAAATGGAAATGTTCTAAATAAAAAGAAACTAAAATTTCTTTCTTCTAGTTACAGTAAAGAACTAGAGCCAAACAAACTAAACTTATTTTGGATATTCTGCTGTTTCCCTTGGTAACAGCCCTTATATGGGACAACAAAATCTGGCTTTTGTTGACTTCCTCATTACCACTTTCTGATTCTAACATGCTAGATGAATGCTTCAGTATTAAATTCACAAAAGCTGGAGAGTATGATTTACATATAACAATAACAAAACTTTGGCAGACTATTTTAACCACAATTTTAATTTGGAAATAATTGAATTCCTTATTTTCAAAATTTCTGTGGTTTTGTTTTTCTGTTATAATGGAAAATTTTGCACTTCTTTATGTCTAACTTGCAGTTACACTGCATTACAAAATCTTTGTGTAAGGACAAATAACAACTGAAATCTCCTTCAAAGGGTGTATACTGAACTCTAAAAATAACCTCGAGAAAAACCTAACTTTTAGCTTTTATTAACGTGTTGTTATGTAATACAATTTCATTTCAAAAGATGTTCCCTAGGAAGAACATAAGTAGTTGGTTTTGGTTAGACTTTTGAAGAATTTGCATATACAAGGTAGGTATGCAATTACCGCGAATATGGGGGGTGCACAGGTGTGAGGGGGAGCAGACATGCACCTGCATGCACCAAGGAGGTACAAGTAATGTGCAAGATAGGAAAAGAAAATTTAAAAACAAATAGGGTTTTGTTTTGTTTTTTTAATCTTTTAGGGTAAGGAAACTTAACTTGGGTATACATTTGCACTGAGATTGTATGTTTAGAATAGGGTATGAGCCTTTCTGCTTCCCCTGCTTTGACTCATGTTTTCAGGCTTTCTTGAAATCACAATCAACAGAGATGTAATACCGTCAGTTAAAAATCTCTGATTTTTACTTGCACTTGGGGATTCTTGGAGTTAGTTTAAAATTGGAAGGGAAATAACATATCCTCTACAATAAAGGCACTGTAGCAGGGCTCACTGTAGCGACCTGCGTGCGTCACTGTAAAGTCTGCCAGTGCTATAGTGGCAAAAGCGTACTGCAGGCTTTGACCTTGGGAAAAATGACCAGATGTGGTACCATCCTTCTGTAAAGTAAAATTCCTTTTCCATAAATATGTATTTTAAAACCTAGTATGGACTGTCCTGAGAAAATAGACTGTGTTCTTTACATAACTGTGGATTTGTCTGTCAGTCCCATTTGGAGGGCCTGGGACATTGGGTCGGAGGCTGGATGCTGCTTCCAGTTGACATTGTCTGTTTTCTACTTAAATAAACTAAGAGGGTAAATTCAGAACAGAGAAAAAAACAAACAAACCCTCTTGCCTTCAGAAGTGACTCTCAGTACTTGCAGTGTAGGGCTTTTTTTTCTCATAGCTTACTAAAGCCCCTGTAGGGCCCTAAAGCCTGTCTCTGCTATTTTTCCCCTGGTACCCTAATGCATGTGTTGTATGAGTTTCTTCTGCCTCTTTGTACAGCTACAGACTCCGCATGGCCTCTAGATGTCCTTCCTCCTCTTCGCATAACACCAGCACCAGGCAATGCAAGAAATCCAACTGCACCGCATCCCACTTCTTCAAGGAATAGACTCTTCTGCATGTCCAACCAAACCAGGTACAGCAACGCAGCCAGGCGCTGCCACGGGAGGATGCGCAGAGCTTACCTGTCTTGTGGTTCTGTGGGCAAGGAGTGCAAAGAACTTTACAGATACTATCCGAGCCTCAGAAAACCTGCAGTGTCATTGCTCTTGTAATTGGTCACTGAAAGGAAAGCAGGCGTGAAGTGGGACAGCTATGTCAGAAATAGGGTGTCTCAGTTAAATCAAGCGCAAGGGACAAGGTCTTCTCTAGTGATCTGTACTTACTCTGGATCAAGAGGATCTCTTGGGGCAGAGTCAGCTCTTCAGCCTCATGGAAGATGTAAGGAGAGTTTTCTTTTGTTTATGAGCTTTTAAGAGCTGAGGTGTTGTTCCTCTGGGTCCTGTGAGGAGCTTGAAGATGGTGGTAAGTTTTGTGAGGATGGGGTTTGTCCACATCTGGGAAGGAGTGGTATTTGTTTCTGATCGTAGTAATGGGCAAAGTGCTTTGAGATCTTTTAGGCTGAATGGGTAAATGCTGAACAAATATTAACTCTGACCAGAAAAAGCATGCCTGAGAATGTGTATTATGGCTGGCTGCTTTGGTTGAATGCCAGAAGCTCAAAGACCAGTATTACAATGCAAATTGCAGTGCCATGATAACATAAGAAAACATTAGTTGGGGTTGTGGTGAGATAAACTGGTGTAGTGGAGCTACATGGGCTTGGACAAATTAATGACCTGGTCTGGTGTTACTGGTGAAGCTGAATTGATTTCCTGTTGGTTGACTTTAAACAGGACACTGTCTTCTACTCCTTCATTTCCCCACCTGTAATATGCAGGTAATCACCTCCTTTATATTGACATAATAGCTAAGGAACATTATACTTGTATGGGTAAAGCTAAAGGTGAGATTGAGTGCCAGCAAAATCAAGATGCTGCAGCCTGAGATTTATTCTTTGTTAAATACGTTCAAAAAAATAACATTTGGGGAAAAAGTTAATAAAATTCTGAAGTTTACTACCTCCCGAATAACGGGAGTGCTTGCTAATGAAATGTTAAAATCCCTAACTGTGGCATAGACAATTTAGTTGCGGGAAACCCAAGCAAAAGTTACGTCATGGGCATTTCTTTCTGGTGCAGCACTCACTGAATGACTTGTCTTGCTTCCAGCTCGGTGTAACAGGGCAGTCACTCTGACTACTTCATCTTAAAGCTGACTGATTAAATGCAACTCTCTGTGTATTTTCAGGTACTAGGAGCTTTTGACTGGAAAAGGTGAGGTGAAGTAATCCTCAAGCATTATCCTCTCCTGCTTTTTCTTGGATGAGGTGAGACCGGTTCCTCAGTAGATAACAGGGACAGCGGTTTCTTCTGCTGGAAGCAATGGCGTGCTTCTGTCATATTGTCCTTCCTTCCAAAGGGAGAGGGAGAGATCACAGAGCAGGGCTTCTGCCTTCTCCAGAGAGTGATGAACTGTGGATGCTGGTGAGAGGGTGATCTCAGGGTCCCCTGCTGCATGGAGTCCATGCATCAACAGCCAGTGGGATAGCGTGGAGAAATGTTCAGACGTTTGCAGGCAGATTAACTGTGTTCAGAGGGTTGATGGGTCTGGATGAGTCTCCTCTTTCTGGTAGAACACAGAGGGGTTTAACATACTATGCAATTAAATTCTGAAAAGACTGTTACATCATTTTAGTTTCTACTTTACATCCTAACGGGTAAAGAACTGGGCACCCCACAAAAATCTACTGAAGGGAGTGGTAGGTTTTGCTGAGCTTTCCACACGTGAAGTCTGTGGGTACCCCAGTCTCTTGACTTTGTACCATTAGCTTTAACAGGCATGATGCCATTGCTTTTGAAGTGCGTCAGGACCCACATTTTTTTTGGAAGACCCCCTGTTAAGTGATCTCTGTGAAATGCACTGATAGCCCAGTTTCATAAAGGGACAAGCATCCATTTCTCAAAAGCTGCCATTACATTTGTTGCCAGTCTGGTACTTTTGTTATAGTGAGGACTTACTTATTTAATGAGAGTATCAAACACGTGTATTGCTGTGCAGTATCAAGCAACACTTTTCCTTAAATACGGAGCTTGTGTTTGCGACCCCTCAGTACAAGCACATTTAGTTTCAGTGGTCCTGTAGACAGGTGGTCCTGTAGACAGGGCATCCATGAAGGTAGCTGGCAGCCAGTAAAGACAAGTTGCAGAAACATACAGGTCAGTTGGTAAAATGCAGTGCAAAAAGGTCTCTTACCTCTTGCTCCAAAATGGTGACAATCACACACAGGTGCATCATCTGGCAGGGGTGCTTCTCTGCGCTCCTGCAGATCTCACCTCCGAGATGAAGGGTTCCTTCTGTCAAGACAAGTTTTTGCAGAATCCCTGCTAAAGTAGTGTCTGGGTTTGGGATTTTTCAAGGAGGCCAAGGGGGTTGATTGCCCTATTTCCCCCTTATTTCAGTCAGTTTATTCCTGTCCTTTTCTTTGCACTCCACACAGATGAGCACACATCTGTGTATGCACACGTTAGTTAAGAAAAAACAAGTGCCCAGTTGATACTCCTTCCCACTACCCTGAAAAAGTAAAAAAAAAGGATCAATTTTATATATATATATATCTTCATATATATATATGACATCTATATTAATATATATGTATGAAATTGCTGAAAACAGTTAATTTTTTATAGTTCTGATGAAAATCAAATTGTTCAAAATGAATACAGAAGCTTTAAACAAGAAACACTGGTTTTGTTCACCATAAAAATGTTTTAGCTATATGTTGTTTAGGTTGGAAAGAAAAGGTCTTCAGGATGTTGTATTACCTAGCTACACGTTTTTTGGATAAACCCCTATTGGAGGCTTTCTAAGTGCAATTGTGGTTTAGGGGAACGCTGAGATGCTGAGAACTAGATGAGCCATAAAAAGCTACATCCCCTCCCATGTTGGAAGTGATGCTTCCAGTTCAAGACTGTGAGACTATTGAGATGCAGGCTTTGTGGGGAGAGCTTGTGCCATTGCTGGCTGCTCTGTCTCTTTCCTAGAGTGGAGAGTCTCTAGGATTTGTCCCCCCCTTAAGCTTTTTGCTAGCAATAATTTCCTCTTGAAATATGTGATGTACTAATTCCAAACAAAGGCTGACATTTTTCACAGCAGCCTCGGAAGACTGAGATTCTCATTATTCATTAGAACTAGTCGGAAGTGAGTATCCAAATCTGCTAGGCAGCTTGGTAAATCTTGGTCAAATAGCACAGAAATTAAGTTTCCAGGCCTTATGTATATCTCAAAGAAGCTGGCGTGCACATACAGCTCTCTAATCAGTTTAGCTTACTTTCATTTTGCACATTATCTTTCTTTTTATTTTCTCTCCACATTTTCTTCTTCCTCTCATCATCTAGTATTAGTATGGTAAACCCTGTTTTTTCAAACAGGAATTATCTTCCTGTGTGTCTGGACAGCATCTAGATCACTTGAAAAATGAATATACAGTGCTAATAAAACCCAGCTCCAATATACTCTGTCTTAAAGCACCAGTATGATATGCCCTTGATTTCCCAGTGCAGCTTTGTTAGGCATTTTGTGGAAGATGACACTTAACTGTATAAATTTTCACTGGTCACTTGAGGATTGTTGCTGAGGAAGAGCTTTCTTGCCATGCAGCCCAAATCCTGCTGTAAACAATCAGTTCTTCTGAAACCCACTCAACTTCCAGCAACAGTAAGTTAAATTAAGTACAGAGTTTCTGGCACGGGTGCTGCCGAGTTTAGTGCCTTTAAGGCATACCAATGAGGTTATTAGAGGTCACTTTTGTGCAATTTATTTTTGCTGCTTTTTTTAGAGTGGTATTAACTATAATAACTGACAAACTCAAGGAGAGAAGTGTGTAAATTGTTGTGATATATGAACAGTTTTCCCAGAGAAATTCTGGTTTATCACACAAGCCTGTAAATATGTATTTACAATTTTAAAAGCACGTCTTTATGTCCCTGGTTGTAAATGCTCCGTTTTTAAAGTTTTATAACGTGTTACTCAACCAAGAGACCACAGCACACAGCTTTATATTGTACTGGTCTATTTGAAGGATCCATTATGGTCTAAGCTGTGGCAGAAGAATATCCATGCCACTGACAAGAAATAACCAATGGTTGCACCAGACTTTTCATCATTTTCCTCAGATAACAAACGCAGTTTTTTGGGGAGGGTAGGGGGGTTGATTTTTCTTGCAGAAGAAAGAATCAGTTCAAAATGGTGTCATTTCTCTAGAACGATGAGGATGTTTTATTCACAGTAAATTCAGGAAAGTATGCCTTTTTTTTTTTTTTTTTTTTTTCCCCCCAAGGCAAAATTTCACAGTTTTGCAGCAAATTTTTAACCTCCCCCGTGCCTGCTGATGAAATGTGAAATTTTGCCCTTGACTAATACCACAAGTTCTTGTGAAAATTCAAGGAGAGGGTGGGGAAAAAAAGCTCAGGTTTTGCATGTAGGAATTTGCGAGGCTGACACCGGTAGCTCTGCAGTGCTCTCATGACAATGCTGATACTGAGAAGTTTATTAAAAATAAACTCTGTGGAGATGTGGTATTACCTGGTTGATGTTTGGGTTCTGAACATTGCTCTGGAAGACTGAAAGCTCTGTTGTCTGTCTGCCATGTAAAGAAAAACAATAAATTAATGTGACAAAACCCATCATGGAAATTTTTATTATTAGTCTGGCAAAGGAAGTCTTCAAAATGGAGATCCAACGTTTTGTGGCTCTGAAATGGCTGAACAGTTTGGGGTTTTTCTGGTGGGTGGCAGGAGAGGAGGAAGGAGATAGAAATGTCACCTTGGTCTATCAAGCTCCGTGCATGCAAACAGTAATTACTGCAGACCGAGCTCTCCTGACAGCTTCAGACTCTGGGTCTACACACTTGGAAAAGCAGCACGCAAGCCCTTTGTAGTTTGGACTCTCCATTCAAAGCCAAACCTCTTGTTGAAGCATTGCAGCATTGTGGAAGCAACACAATACAGTAAATTTCAAGGGTTGCTGTCCTCTATTGGAGGGTGAAAGTTTGAGCAGGGCATGAAGTGTGTGGGGGTTTTGCTTCCTAGAAATGGTCCCTGTTTCATTCATCTCTGTTAAAGTATATGCTCCGTCACACCACCTTGAGGGGGAATTTTATACCTTGTCCAGGGCCGTGAGACTTGGCACTTCTGTAAGGGAATTGCTGAGGGTCGATGAGCGGTGCACCATTCATCAGTTGTGCATTAATTCAGCCACATTCCTTAAAAACTATCAGATACAACAAGCAGGTTTGGGAACAGCTGAAGTATAGGTATTAATATTAATTTCACATAGGTTAAAAATGGCTCTTTCGCCCCAGAAAATCTGAAGACTCCTTATGCGTTATAAATCTGACCTGTTAGTAAAAAAAGCACTGTTGTCACAATCGCCATTGCATGTCGTTGCCTTGCCTGCAGCAGCCTAACAGTCAGTCAACCTCCTCTTGCAGCATTGCAGCCTACCTGATTTTTATTCAATGGCATTCAGTTTCAGTTAATTTTTGAGTGATCAGATTTTGTTGAGCTGTCATTTCCTCCCTGCATGAGAATCTTCTGCAATATTCTTTAACTAAATAGCTACATACTTTCGTTCATCTGTCTGAGCTGTCATGTGAAGCAACACTAATTACTTCTTTTTATAAGAGCTGTGGCTTTTTTGGGGGAAGACTACCTTCAAAAACAGGTAAGGAGAAAAAACTTTCTCATAATGAAGCTACTGCCTTAATACTGTTTACTGTACCACTGTATGTATCAGGCTGCTTGCAGCTGCCAGGAGGATGCAGACAACACAACACTGCTGGTGGCAGAATACCCTCGCAAAATCTCAGTTAGGAAAACTGATTAGGCTGTTTCAGTCTTTTGAGGGCAGTGCCAATTCTAAATAGTCCTTCAGGGCTATAGGACGTACAGTGTTGTGTATGCTGAAGAAAAAAAACCCTTAGTGGACATGGAGGACACAAGTACATCACACCTGAGCTCCCCACCAGCTTGTCATCTTGTATGCGAGATGGGTCAGCTGTGGAAGAACAGCAGAAATAGAAATGCATGTCAAGCACTGCTGAGTAACCTTTTCCTGGATTATGAGCAACGGAGCCTTTCACCTTGGGGTTGTTGGCTTGCATCAAGCCAAGCACTGCTCAGAAATCTTTGTGGCTGATGACTAGCAAGCCCGGGTGACACGAGCAGTGGATGCTCCCAGCCTGCTTGCACAAGGGTACCAGAGGGCATACAGGAATAGCATTGTGCCTTTCACTGCAAGAGACATTTCTCTCTGTTTAGGGATGAGCTAGCCTGGGAAGTTGACAGAAGCACGTTCTGGCCTACTGATCATGAACAATTGGCATTTATTCTCCAGCAAAGAAGAGGAGGGGGACAGACAGGTGCTTGGGGGCAGAAGAGAATTTCAAGCTGTGCTGCATTTGTTTTACAACTTGCTTTGCAGCTGCCTTGGAAGAAGAGGCAGTTGTTGAAGATTAGAGAGCTCTGGAAATATCTTAGATATGAGATACTAATGCAAGTAGCACCCCCAACCCCCCCCCCTTTACTCCTCTGCTAAGTTTTGGGTCACCTGGACTTTAGCAGGGTTGGTTGTCTTCTTACTAATTTTTTTTTTCCCTTGCTTTGTTAGTGCCAATGGCTGTGCAAAGAACTAGGCGAGAGGGTGTTATTGCCAGGCTCATCTCCTCCTCACACCTCCAGCTGAAGGATTGTGGAATAGACCATTTGGGGACCAGCATTGTATCAGAAAATGTGTATTATAAAACATATTGCTTGTTATTATATTCGCATCCTGTCCTCTACACAATATATTTACTCTTACACGTTGAATCTTCATATAGCCAGAGTGCTTTAACTGACAGACTCCCTGAACTTCATTCTTTGGTTTCTCTATTAAGTGCAGTGATTAAGGCTTACCTAGGGTGTATCGATTTAGGAATGCATCTTAATTTAACCTTGAGAACTGAAATACTCAGACTATTTCCTTTAGCACTCTGTCCTGGTAGATAAGGTCTGTATCTGAGTTCAGCTTCTCTTTGTGCCTAGCACCAACTGATTAGAGCCCCTTCATAGTTGATAGTTCTTTTCTACAAGGATATTTATACATTAATTAAGCCATACTTCAGTCCATAATTCAGTCTTACTTTTGACAAACTATCTAAAGAATTCTCTAAGTCTTTTAGAGTAGGACTTCCTCTCTCTGTGCCAGTTAGATAATTTTCTTCTGTGGCATTCAAACTTCTATTTTTTGGAAAGAATAAAACCTGACCAAACAAAATTCTCTTTCAGCCAAGAATTGATAGAGGTATAATCTGAAGGAAGGGAGAAATATGTTTAATTGGTGTCTCTGATACCAAACCTTAAGTGCATTGCTTCAAATTCATTGCGAGTACTACAAAATACTCAATCTTCCTTGCATGACACAGGCATCAGAATTGCATAAATGTTCCAGAACTGATCTCAGTAGTGTTGTCTGCGGAGGAATAATTGCATCCATACTTCCCCATGCCTCCAGCCAAAGATTTTGCCAGCCCTCCTTGTGACAGTGCTGTACTGGAAGCAAATGCAAAAATCCTTATCTGTTCCTTTTTTTCAGAGTCTCTGCCTTGTAACAGTGAAACACTGACTTCTGACACACAAGAAATGAGTTCTCCGTTGTTACCATTCCTTGCTGATGACATCTCATTAAGGATAATACCTGAAATTTTCTATGGTATTTCCTGAGTCCTCCTCCATTCCAGAATCCTTTGCTACGAAGAACATTGTTATGAATAACCCCCATTTCTTGCACAGGGTACTTCTAAAGATGTTAAGTATCACTGTAATGAAACGCCAATTCTATTGATGTAAGGAGTTTAACTGAGTTTCTTTCCCTTTTGTTCATCTTCACATGGCACATTGTTGTCTATTCAGTGAGATAATTAGATGTGGAAGAGCAGCAGATATCTATTAAGCTGGCATTTACCAAGGCTCTTCTGTCCTGATGTGAACTGCTTCTCTGCTGCTGCCACTGTGGGCTGGGTGCTGGAGGTGCACAGAGCTGCTCCCTTCACATTTTGGGACTGCTGAGCTCCCTGTCAGATTGACTGATCATCAGTGTGGAGAAAATGAGTTGCTACATCCTCATAAAATGACATGGGGAGACTTGTTGGCAAAGACGCTAGTTGTTCCAGACTGAGTGCTAATAAAGGTGCGTTAGATGGACTTTTCATTGCACTTGGTGATTTGATGGTAACTCAACTGCAGTGTTACTAAGCTGCTTGTGTAACTGCATCAGAGGAAATTTCCTGATAAACAAGTCTGGCTCCATCAGTGAACTCCTGTGCTAAGCAGCAATGTTAGAATCGTATTGTTGCTGAATGGGAAGCAGACATCAACCTGGGGTAGAACAAGGCTCTTGAAAGAAGGGATGCCACACAGTGATCTGGTAGATCTGAGATGAAGGGACTAGACCCCTTAAAGTCTCCTGCAGTGTTGTTTGCATGAATTTTGCCTTTGAAAAGGAAGCAAGTGCCCAGCTGAGATCGCATCTCTCTTCTTCTTGGTAATCGAAAGGCACACAAGACCAAATCTGCCTCTTAGCTGGCTAAGGCTTTATCTGTGACAAAGCTCACAGAAAGTAAACGCAGATAAAGAGTGAATTTTCATTTCCAGAGATACCTGTCAGAAACACAGGCTTTCAGAGCCAGTGATCATCCAAAAGCCTTAATGACTGCACAGAACTCCCATGGAGAGAGTGAAGGTCCATCAGAGCAAAACTGCCTGTGAGAGCTCAGTCTCAGGTGGTCACAATCACTGGACATCTTTTCTGTTCCGTTTTGGGGGCCACAGGGCAGCTATCAGAGCCCTGCAGCGATAGATGCTCTTTGCTGTGTACGGGATTTCCCATTAACCAGGCTGCCAGACAGACGACTCGGGTCTGGTAAGCCCTGCAGGCACTGGCAGAGTGCACTGTAAGGAGATGCTGGGTGTTTTGAGAAGAGCTGGCAGAGGTAATCAAGTTACCTGGTTGTTTTTTTTTTGCCAACGGAAATCTTTTCATACATATCTGAGAATGCTGCTGTTGTTTTTATTCTCATTAACCCTAAAGGAAGCTGAAACTTCCTGGTTTAGCACTCAGCTTGTGTTAGGAAGCAGAAGAGCAGAACAAGCTCCCACTTACTAATGGGTAGGGATCGACCCTCTCCCCTTCACCTTCTTCCCACTCTGCCAGTGCAGCACATGTACGTGTTTCATTCACTGCGTGCAAGCACAGCACCTCTTAAATTGAGTTCCAGTGTCTTAACAAGGGTCACATTATTCCTAACCCTAGTATTTTTCCTTTTCACCTAAAAAGATAAGCTTTGAGTCAGGTTATTTGTCTGGTTTATTAGTAGTTATTTTCTATGTGGGATCAATTGCTGTAGCTGGTGGAGTTAGCAATGACACCTGCAGAATGGGGGAGGAGGGGCCTTGAGGAACCTCGTGTATGTTAAATAAACTTCAGAGTGTTGTGGTAAGCACTGAAGCCCAGAGCAGGAAGCATGGCATTGGATCCTGCATGGGACTGGGCACAGCAACGCAGTTGTCACCTGTGTAAGTAAAATTCAGCTGAGCTGCAGCGAAGTGGAAAATGTCGTAGGAAAACTTCTGTACCTCACAGAGGGTCATTTCTTAGGAGCAAAATGTACTGAGCTAAACTGGAGCATCCCTCAGCCTGCTGTTCAGAGTAAAGATCCGGTGCCGGTGTGCTCTGGCACTGCTGATCTGCTCCCAGCATCTTCCTGGGCGAGAAGGTAATCGATGCTGAGCAGGTACACAGCTCCCAACCCAGCCCGAAGAAGAGGGCTTGTTTTCTTGCTTTCTGTTTTTTAGGGACACGTACTGACTTGATCTAATGGCTGCAAGCCGTGAACCATGGTGTTAAATGAAGCGTGGCCGCTCAGCGTGTTGTGTAACCACTGCGGCGAGTAGTGCTGTACACAGTGCCCCATATAGAACCATCAAACGCTGCAGAGAGCCAGAGGTGGTGGTGAGCCTGCTGTCTCCCCAGCACTGTAGCTGCAAGGCATGCTCTGGAAATCAAACAGCAAATGGGCTTTAACGCTTTCCCACTTTCTCTATTCCCTGTCTGGTAAGATTTCTTACACCCAGGGTACCCATCCTACCAGTGAGAGAGACCTTAGCACCTGCAGAATACAGAATTTCTAAGACTCTTGGGTGGGGTTTTTTTGCTTTTCAAGAACCTTCAATGCACTCTCCTAATGCATAATGGAATTGGGGAGAAGGAAAAATATATCTGTGAATTGCTCTGCAACACTAAATCCCCTGAAATCTTGAAGACCTTGTGGAAAAGTTTTGTTAAGGAAATAGGGGAAAGGGACTTTCAGGTAGTCTCTTGTGTAATTTAAAAAAAAAAATTAATTATGCTTTAGTATTTCAGAGCTAGATGCAGCTATGTGGTGGATTTTGCAGAGAAGTTGCCAAACAGCTCTGGGAGGGTTTCCTGATACGTGATCAGGAGTACATGTTGCACAATGTGATACTGGAGGTCTGACTCTAGACCCTTTGCTCTTCACTTGCTCCTTCTCACCCAACTAAATGCCACTCTATATCAGCTTTTTTTCTGACATTCTGAATAGTTTTAGAACATGCTCTTGTAGGCTTCAAATATCAGCAGGTTTTGCCCAAATGACAGTTTTCTCAGGGCAGAGAGAGCAACAGACAACAGAGTCAGGAAGGAAGAAAACAGCCAAGGGAATAAATACCTGAATATTGAAGACATGGACCAAATGGCCCAGTTTTTGCTTTCCTCCATGTAATAGATGAGAAGGTCAAGTTAAATCTCTGTCTTCTTGTGAGGACAGAATTTTTTCCTGTGTCTTTAGCAAAATAAACATGCAAAGATGTCTCTCTCTTGTTTGTTTGGATTGTACTCTGCCATAGTTGATCTGAGCCTAAAACCATTTAACTCATAGAATCATAGAATAGTTGGGGTTGGAAGGGACCTTTAAAGCTCATCTAGTCCAACCCCCCTGCAGAGAGCAGGGACATCTTCAACTCGATCTTCAACTTGGGGCCCAGAGCCATGTCCAACCTGACTTGGAATGTTTCCAGGGATGGGGCATCGACTACCTCTCTGGGAAACCTGTGCCAATGTGTCAGCACCCTCATTGTGAAAAATTTTTTCTTTATATTTGGTCTAAACCTGCCCTCTTTTAGTTTAAAACCATTATTCCTTGTCCTGTTGCAACAGGCCCTGCTAAAAATCTGTCCCCATCTTTCTTATAAGCCCCCTTTAAGTACTGAGAGGCTGCAAGGTCTCCCTGGAGCATTCTCTTCTCCAGGCTGAAAAACCCCAACTCTGCCAGCCTTTTCTCACAGCAGAGGCATTCCATCCCTCCGATCATTTTTGTGGCCCTCCTTTGGACCCGCTCCAACAGGTCCATGGCTTTCCAGTGCTGAGGACCCCAGAGCTGGATGCAGGACTCCAGGGGGGTCTCACCGGAGCGGAGTAGAGGGGGAGCATCCCCTCCCTTGACTTGCTGGCCACACTGCTTGTGATGCAGCCCAGGATACGGTTGGCTTTCTGGGCTGTGAGCACACATTGCTGGCTCATGTCCAGCTTTTCATCCACCAGTACCCCCAAGTCCTTCTCTGCAGGGCTGCTCTCCATCCCTTCATCCCCCAGCCTGTATTGATACTGGGGGTTGCGCCCACCCAGGTGCAGGACCTTGCACTTGGCCTTGTTGAACCTCATGAGGTTCACACAGGCCCACTTCTCAAGCTTGTCCAGGTCCCTCAGGATGGGATGGCATCCTGTCCCTCAGGCCTGTCAACTGCACCGCTCGGCTTGGTGTCATCTGCAAACTTGCTGAGGGTACACTCAATCCCACTGTCTATGTCACTGATGAAGATATTTGTTATAGGAAAGGGCAATCTCATGAGAGCTGATAGCTTTCACAGACCCAGTTTAGCAGCTGTTAAAGTGCTAAATCTGCCAGTTTCTTTGGACTTGCAGGGAGAGGGAGTAGACACAATAAAATGATAAAGCTGGGATTTTCTGGGCAATGCTGATTCTTGGCTGAGTGTCCACCCTGTGCAGTGACATTGCCAGAGGAGCTGTGCTGCTTGCAGCACAGACCAGGAGAGGTGACTTCAATTGCCAGCTACTAAAATTTCTCCAGGTGTCCCTGGGCAAGTCACTCTGCCTCAGCTGCCTGCAGAGAGGGGCTAAGAACACTGCCCTGCCTCACCCGGGTTTTGAGCTACCTGCAGGTGACTCATATGCTCTATCCCGGGCTTTCTGTTGCTGTAATCTGGCAGTTTCGTATTTCCACCTAGGTGTGTGTTTTCCTAGCCATGTGGTAAGCTTTCTTCCCAAACAAAGCACTGATGACTCACGGAGACAAAATCATGCAGGGCTCCTGGAGTCAGCATCCTTTGCATTGGCAGAGGGAGTTTTTAAAATGAAGATGAATCAGCTGTGTCAGACTTTCCTGGGAGTTAACTCTTGGCCCCTCTTCCATGCAAACCACCCCGGCTGGTATTTACACTGAGAGTTCCAGCAACACAGTGACCGCAGCCCCGGGGGAGGCAGAGTGCTGAGCAGCCCCCGGTTTGGGTCCCAGCCCCCGCCGTCTTTCTTTCCCCCCTTTCCCTTGAGCATCCCAGCGAGCAGGCGGGAGGGGGTTAAGGCAAGCTGCTCTCTGCTGCCTGGCTGAGTTAGCACTTCCATGTGCCTCCAGAAGAGCTCCCGGGAACAGCGGCTGCATCAGGGCAAGGGGAGAGGGAGGGACACTGCAGCAGGGTGAGAGGAAATGTTATTTAACGGTGGCTCCAGTCTCCTCCCCCTCGCCCGTTTAGCTGGGGGAAGGGGAGAGAGAGGGCTCTAAGGAAGGNGGGGGCTGCTGCCGCCGTTTGTCGGGGGGGGGGGCGGACAGGGGGTCGCGCAGCCCCCAGGGGGACTCGATTGCCGCTGGCTTCGGCAGCTGGAAGCCTCTTCTAACCTCCTAAGGTGAAGCTTGGGCTCCAAACCCCGGCGAGGAGCAGAGATCTTTCTGGTAGCCCAGCATCTCGGAGCAGCCCCGGCAGCCGCCGGCTGGGGCCGGGGGGCGGGGATCAGCATCCCCGCGGTGTCCGGGATCCTGCGAGGGGGGAAACTCCCTGTTTTTCCTTGGGAAGAGATGTGCCCCAGCCCCTGGACAAGGTAGCTGCTGGGTTTGGACACTTCAGTTCCAGGAGGCGAAGAAAAGAGACTCGTATCTCTGCTTTTAACTATGGCGGATGCCCCCGAAGGGGTCAGCCCCCACCGCCTAAGGTTAATTTGTGCCTGAGGCCAGCAGTCCTGCCTAGGACACCCCACAAAACTCCTGGAAGAGGCAGAGACAGGTCTCAATGAAAATACTGATGACACTCGAGTGAAAACGTGCGTGTCATTACTCTCCCTTGAAAAGAGAGAAAGGAGCATCCTCCGGGCTTGGGAAGAGGCACCATTGCTCAGTGGGGGTCTCATCCTGCCTGCTGAGGATCTGAGGGGGACAGGAGGCTTCTCGCAGCTGCTGGGCTCTGCCCCATGACTAACACAAAGGAGCCGAAGAGAGCTATGGACTCCTCTCCCGTGACCTCCAGCTCTGCAGCAGGCCCGGTTACCTTCTCGCAAGTTTTCGGGCAGCAGTGCCAGCTGATGGAAGCAGGTAAGAGAGGAGTGTGTGCAGGTACAACCTTATTGTCCTACATCTCACCTCCTGGTTTGCCATGTCCTTAATCTCTTCCCTCCCCTGTCCTGGTTCCCAAGTACTTCCCAAAACCTGGTGTTTTCCAAAGGGAAAGTTGGAGTGACCCCTGTTGCATTTGCACATCTGCCTCAACTTCTCCCAAACCCACTTGAAAGCTTTGTGTTCAAATGGTTACAAATTTGAGGCAAGGGTTGGGATGTTTGCACATTTCGGGTTAATGTGGACTGGAACAAGCTGCTGTTTGCCTGATAGTGGAAGCTACCATTGTGTTTAGATGTGTACGCAACATGTATAGCAACTTTTCCAATTTCAAAATAATGACGTTCAAACTGGAGGTTGATCTGTTGTTTTGGAGGGTGACTGTTGCAGTACAGAGCATCTCTAGGTGTGTGGCTCTCTGCTTTGGTAGTCAGTTCTACGAAGGACAAAGTGGGTTTTTTCTTTGCTTTTTCTGGCTGTTTGTGTTACTGTAACACCTAGAAGCTCTGTTCCATTTCCCAGTTGTTTTCATACATTTGTAACATCCCTAGAGATGGGCCTGATTATCTGTTGCCTGTGCCTTTTGGATATTAAGGAGGGAGTGTGTGACATGACTAATCCCACATTTGCCATTTTTGCCTCTTGCTTTTCTTACTTGCTCAGCAAAGGTGCCCTGAAGCACTGCTCCATTAAGTACCTCAGAGCTTTGTGCTAGCATCCTCCTTCATACCCAAGTTCCCAAGACTAATAGATTGGCATAATGAATTTTACAAGACTTGCTCTCTTTTTCCTGCATACAGGTAGCTCTGAGAATGGTTGTATTTGTTTACTTACAGCTCTGGAGAAAGCCTGGGTTTTTGCAATGGTACCATAACAACACGTGCACTGAATTTCTAGGGCTTGTTTTCCTCAGACCTACTGGTACTTTCTTATTACTGTTTGTGATGGTGCATATATCTTAGCAAATATGTTCTCCAAAGTATCCCATCCCCTCTTTGTCTCTCCTCTTTTCTCTCTGTTCTCCCCAACCAATTCTGTAACTATGATGTTTGGATTGTAGTGTTTCTTTTTATGTGGTGAGATCCAAAATATTATGTATTAGGGTTTTGCTGCAGATCTCTGTGCGACTTCTTTTGTGCCTCTCATAGTACTTTCATAGGTTAAGCTAGAAGAATGACTCGTTAGCTGACAAGTACTCGGTTAATCAAGCCTATGATCACACTGCTGCCTCCAAGGAAATGTCGAGCAGTTTTTCAAGAGGGTTTGGTATTAATCTTTCATCTTATATGGCCTGGGATCAGTCTGAAGGCTGTGGATCCATTATGTCAGATGTTACACAAAGAAGAGATGTGCGAGAGAGCCCCCATCCTGGGGGAGCATTTTGTTTTCCAAATTAGTAAGACCAAGCAGGTGGGAAAACACAGGTTGTAATTTTAGTTTTGTTCGCTTTTCCCTTCCCTTTCTTACAGGGAAATGCCAGAGAAGAAACCTGTGAATCTAGGGCTTTTGAATCCCATCTCAGTAACTCAACCATAAGGTTTTCTCCCTTATGGTGGATCATTTTGGTAGGAGTTTCTAGATGTCTTCTCAGGCATGTGCAGCCTTCAGGTATAAGGTGTGGAGTAAGAATAGCTGCCATGAGCGTCACTGACATTCAAAGCAAATGAGTAGATTATGTGTGTGCGTGATTTACATCTATGTGAGCTTTCTATTCTTATGGCAATAACAACATATACTCAGCATACCTCAGAGCAGAACTTCAGTTGATGTGTTTGTGGATATGGCTGTGTTTACAGGGCCTTGCAAAACTCAGCTGCCCAAGCTGTCGCTGTTTCCCAGGGTTTTAATGTGGGCAGGAAAGATGTCCTAAGGAAACAGGAGTAGATAGAGGTTTGGGACAGCAAGTGCCGGTTACGTAGTTGTGTCCTATGCCACTGAACAAATGACATTTGGAATAAGAGCCATAAAAGGACCTGACATCATGTAGGGCTGTGCAAGTGCTTTCATAATCCATAAAACCAGATCTTGCCCCCTGTGATTCCTTTGCAACAACAATTTCTGAGGAGCTATGCGGAGTCAAGTTCTGACCTGTACAGTCCAAATTTCACGAGCAAGACTTCAGTACCACATCACTGTCATTGATGACAATTGGGCTTTTTTAATAACACTGCGATGTGCTTGAATGATAAAGGTCCTGGCCTTAATTAAATGTCAGACTATGTGCCTGGAGAAATGCCGAACTCTAAATAAATCACAGACTTGACAGTGCAACTTTCAGGTACCACCTGGAAAGGTAGGTTTTCTATAGCTTCTGCCTTTGTTACAAGGACTCTTTTCCACCAAAGCACCTGCAGGAAGAGCTGCGGTCTGCTTGCAGAACGTGCCTTAGGCTTTGTGTAGCAGTATCTGTCCTCAGGGGAGAGAGCAGAGGGTGTATGGCAGCCCATTGCAGGTGGGTGTCCCCTCTCACCTAATGCTGCTCTTCAGTAACTGGCTCTGAAAAACAAATACTGAATGTCTTTGAAAGTTAACTTGTGCAGCTGGCAGGACAAATCTTCCTGTTTGATGGAAGACTTGAAAAGTTTTTTGTGCAGCTGATTCTGCATAATTGGCTGATTATTCATGCATAGTTTTTGTAGATTTGCATAATAACCTAGGATGTACTGTGGTAATCGCAATATTAATCTAAAGAGTATGTTGTCATATGGGAGCCCTGCTCCAAAGCTGTTTTGCCCTTTGCACAAGTACTTGATCTTTATTTAACCTCTGAAGCACTGTTTACTTGTACGTTACATAGGCTGGTCTTTTGAAAATTGGCTTTCTCTCTTTCTATTCTACCCTACTGTACTGTTGCTGCTTACCTTACCAAGTTTACGATGCCTCAGTAAATTTGTTTGTTGGGATGTGTTCCTTGCAATCACCTGGTTTTTTTTATTTGTATTGAGCACAGGGAATAGTGCAGATTGGAAGACTGCAGCTGGCTTAACTCCCTGGTTTGGGAGCTCACTGACAAAAAATGCTCCAGTTTCCCAAGGCAGTAAATCCTTGCTGTTGCAGGCATTAAATTTACCTGATGCCTGAAAGATCTGTCAGTGTTGCCTGGGGACACGGCCACCTTTCAAGAGAGTGTAATTTCAAAAGAGGGACTGTAATTCCTATCTAGGATTGCTCAGAGAATAAGGCTTTCATTTCATGGGCAAGCCGTGCAGGTAGGTTGGTATTTCACCTGGTCCAACTTAACTACAAGGCTGGTGATTTCCAAAAAGAGTAATTGGGAAAGAGGCTGTTTTTATAACCCAGTCCTAAATGTTCCTGATCTCAGCTAAAAGTCCTGTCTGCCAGGCAATGGTGGAGGATCTTTCTTGTTTGAAGCACGAACTTGAGTCTGGCACAGATTCATGCTATAAATTTTGCTAATACCCAAATGAAAGGCTATAGTTTTTTTCCCATTTGACAGTTTCTGAATTAAAAAAAAAAAAGTCTGAAAGATTTATGATTGGCACTACCAAACTTAAAAATGAGCAAGACTAAGATTTTTTTGAAGGATATTTCCCCTCTGCCCTCCCATGAAGTATTGAATGTATGGAGCGAGACCTGATCTCAAGGAGAGTTGAGGGCTCTCTTGAAGAATTACGCTTAGCAGAGAAACCACTTTATACGTGGGCAAATTCCAAGCAACTTGTTCAGCATAATGCAGTTTTCTGGACTTACCGCCATGTATTATTCTCTGGCTCACCGCTCCGTTAGATTAATTATCATTTTCCATTAATTCTTTGCCTTACAGGTNTTTTAATGTCTTCCCAGTTACTTTTCCATTGGTTATGGAATAAGGAACTTAGTTCAAGATGTGACCAGAATGAACAAGAAAGCTCAAGTAATTTGGAAATCATCCAGACTTAAAGATGTTGCACTGAAACTTTTATATATTATCTTTCAATTACGTATATATTATCCAGTATGTGTATTGTGTCCCCCACTCTGATGGTTGCTTCACAGATGGATGTGAGTTTGGTTTGGCTATCAAGTAGAAAATTAAGGACGTGATGCAAAGTTCTTAGGAGTTCTTCTATGGAAATTAATGTAATGTGGCTCAAAGCTTTTGCCTTTTTCCCCTGGATTTGTGGTTTAGTTCTTGATCCAGTTCCTCTTGAGGATTGTGAGGTGGGAGAGATGTGTCATTACCTATGCAATGTATTTGTCTTGCAGCGTGAAATCCCTGGAATCTCATCTGGTCCAGCATGTTATTGCAAACAAAGCATTGAATATGCAACATAGGATTCCTTTGTCTGGTGCCTGAATATGTTTTTTAAACAAACAAAACAGCATTTAAAAAAAAGTAATCTGCTATGTACCCTCTGATTTGGGTGAAGTTTTCTGTGGGAGCTGGGGTCCTTGAAGCAAAGAGTGCAAATCAGATGTGTGTTGAATCTGAATAAAGATGTGCCTTGAACTGTGAGCCAAACCTAGAGCTCTGATGAATTCTAGGTTGCATTTGTGTATCTGTTTTTACGGAGATATATTCTCACTCTAAGGTTTTCTTTTTTTTTCTGTGAAGCACAATTTGAGCAAAACTTTACATGAAGACTTCAAAATACAGTGATGTTTCCTTTAGCACCTTCTCTGCAACAGCAAGGTGCTGCTGTAGGTTGGTAAATGGGAGGGGAAAGAAGCGTACTTGACATTGAACACTACACGGACAAAACTTATGGCTGCGATACGAAGTAGTGGCTCTCTCATGGCAGAACATGCTGGACAAGATGTCTTCCACCTCAAGCTGCAATGAGCATAAGGAGCAAACAGCCTCCTGGGAGCCTGAACCTTGCTCCTCTCCCAAGCCTCTTCCAAGTTTTCCTTTCCTTGCAGGTGCAGTGTTTTCACCTCCCCTTGGGCAAATCAATCCCACTCCCCTTGCTGCTTTGCACCAGGAAAATGCTGGTAGCAAAAGGAGTCTTCAACTGTGTTGGCAACGAATGGGGAAACTGCAAGCAGGGTTCAGAGTCGAAAGCAAAGCACCTTGGAGGGGTAGCGAAGGTACTGCTGTGCCTGTTGATGCTCCAGGCAAGGAGTAATTTGGCCCTTAATGCTGTTGGTGTTCATTTTTTTTTTGCTGGAGAAGGCAGCAAGTTTTCCTTGAACAAATTGGAACACGGAACATTTCCTCAAGGAAATGCCTCTATTTATTGCATCAGACACTATAGGTGCGCTGACTTACTTTTAAGTGATTATAAGGTGTTGAGTCAACAGCAATGTGCTGCCTGATGAGAAAAGAAGTGGAGAGTCAAAAAGGAAGCAGAGAGTCACAGAGCAGACAAATTTTCTAGTGTACAAGTCAGGTCTGAGGGAAACCCAGCACTGTCAGCTCAGTAAAGGAGCAGGGTCACAGCAGAGCAGAGAAGGCTTTTNTTTTTTTTTTTTTTTTTAGATAAAACCACAGATCAATGCTTGTCTGTACCTTACTGCGTATCCATGTGGGATGTTTCTTTGCCCAATAACTCCTTTATAGCTATGTCCTTTGTTAAGAAAACTTCACTAATGTCATTGCTGATCTAAAGCATGTATCAGGCAATGGGGGAATAATTTATGGGAAAATCTCAGCCCCTCATAAGATGTTGAAGGAAAACTCTGACCTTTCAAAATGAGGCTGAGGAGATGAATATTTGCCATCTGTGCTCTCGTATTTTTTTGTCCTTTAGTCCCTTGTGCATTTTTCCATGATTTAATTAAACACCAACCAAACAGGATCTGGTTTCAAACCTTTTACCTGGATCTGAAGTGGAGCACAGGTGATACCGTTTCACCTTCTTCCCAAAAGCTGAGGTTAGTGGTGCCCCTCAGGCACTTAGGGAGCCACGTCTCTCTCTTATTTTCTGCCACATATGTATGGTGAAAAATGATTTAATAGGTTCACATCAAAGCTGTGATCCTTTCTGGTCTTGGGCTTCCTTGAGTACAACACTTCAGTGAACTCAGGCTCCAGCTACGAAAGCATTTGAGCAAACCTTTTGTGACAGCTCTTCTTTCCTCCCATGGACAACAAGAGAAAACAGTCAGCATAAAATTTGCTTGGATCGGTTGGTTTGAGACCATGCGGAATCAGGGCTGGAAACGTATTCCTCGGTACTTAGCGCATTAGGTTTCCTACATACATTAGTCAGTAATAAATTTTTCATGGTAACAAGTTGTTTCATTTACTCTCCCAAGAGAACAGATATGTATGTGTGTATAGCAAAGAGACTTGGTTTCCAAAGATGATTGCAACAGCTTTGTTTAATTAGTACGCCGCAGGTTAGATCTGTGGGCGATGGACTTGTGATGCTCAATGCAGGTATCAGAAGCTGTTAGACTGCTGCCCAGCCCTGTGGACAACTGCAATAGAAATTTATTGCAGCATTACAAAATTAAGGCCTGACTTATTTTGTTGACATTTCATGGCAGAGGTGGGAATGTTCCTTTTTTCCTTCTACTAAATCTGCCTGCTCTTGAAGATTTCTGTTCCCTCAGGGTGGAGCTATCATCTGAGTTTACGTCCTGGTATTATGGCAGGCTTCAGCAGCTTGAAAGCAAGTGGCATAAATCTCTGCGCTCATCGCTATGGTGCTTGAGAATGTGTAGATGAGATCCCTGCCAACTTCCCATGCATGATATTGTCATGCTAAATAACCTTGTGTGCGTTGGTGTAGAAAGAGGTGTCATTTTTATTGAAATGAAAACCCTATTTTTCTGAGATGACAAGAAATGTATCAGAAACAAACTACTCCAAAAGCCCTTTGAGTTTTGTGTTTTAGGGGAAAACAGGATAATCTGATTCTCTCTGGGGCCAGCTCCAGCAGTAGGAGGAAAAGTCATTTACCTTTCCCCAGAAAAGCAGTAAGTAAAAATCCTTTTTGACAGATGATGTGCTCCTGCCTCAGCTGAATAGATTAAGGGGTCAGAGAAATGAAATGGGAAGACAGCTAATATTTTTCGTTTCCGCCCAGGGTAATGAGCTGTTACTAGGGATAAAAAAAAAAAGCTGATGATATATCTCTCTCTTCACTTTGTTAGGTAGTGTTGTGCTCCCCAGGAAGAAAACAGCCATCAGTACCATGTGGATGGAGTTCACTTGCTGTTTACACCTTTTATTGTTTTACAATGTTCTCCTTTTAATCACACAAATACTGTGCTATTGCTACTTGCTTGGGAAGCTGCAGGTGACCCGGGAGTGCTGCACAGGGCTCCAAAGGGCAAGGGAACAAAAGACAATGACTAGCTAATACTCTAGAAATATTAATGTGAAGTGCATGAGAAATCAATGGAGACTGCATTTTGTTGAGCAAAATGGGGTATAATGGATTAGAGGGTTCATTTTACTGGTCTTTTTTTTTTTTTTTTTTTTTTTTTTTTTCCCCCCCAGACTTGAAAAGCTCATGGTAATTGCAGTGCGTGGCTGAGATGATGGGTCAGGGGTCTCTTTCAGTACAGCTTAGCTGTTTCTAATGGCCAAATTGTAGATTATGTCCTGAGATTGATGGATTGTACCTGCTTGGAAGAGGGGAGAAAAACAGTATTTTCCAAAAGTGGGAATGCAGGGTGTCTGGGTATTGAAGAAGTGGGGAAGGCTGGACTTAGACTGCAGCTAAATCCCCATTTCCAATGGTGGATCTGGTGCTATACCCCCCAGAGTAGTACTCTGGACTTCTGGGCTCTGATTGAATAAGTAGCAGCAGCCGGGAGCTGAGCCAGATGTGCCATGCTGTGGTTCTGCTTCCCACCCTCACCATTGCCAAGTGACTCCTCTGTCACTTCTGCCCCATGGCAGAGTCCATTGTGTTGGGCAAATCCACACAGACGGGGTTAATATGCTTAAAACCAGACCAGCAGAGTAGCCATGGGAGGGAGGAGGGGGCGATGACCGTGAGCATACTAACAAGTATAAAATTATGTATACATACCTACATCTATATATATATATAATACCCAGCAGGAGGGGTTTCTTCTTCAAACTGCGAGGAAAAGCTTTTCCAAAATGTTAACACTGCTGTATGCCATTAAGTATCTGACAACCTCTCCCCCCCCCCCCAAAACCAGAAAGAAAATATTGAAAATATTTTTCTTTGCATAAATTAAATATAAATTGTTCCCTGTCATCTCAATAGAGAGACTCAATTATTACAGCATTTGTATACTAACCACTTGCCAGCTGATTTACCTCTGATTAAATTATGGCTAGTGTTCATCTGTCCGGACGGACAAATTTGGTTTTGTCAGTGAATGTTCATGAATACTTTAGTATAAGGATATAATAATTGTTCAAATTGAAAGCAACCATCATATTTTTGACATCAAAATAATCAACTGAAAACATGGGTATGATCAGATTTGCAACTACAAACATGAATTAGTTATCCTTTCTTTCTTTGGAGGTCTCTGAGGCAATTTTAATGGTCATGCATTGTTAAAAGGAAAGTGGAATGAAAGACATTAAGCAAGATACTTGCCTTTACTATGGCTTTATGCTATTTTATGGTAGGTGTGGATTTTTGAGAATCGTGTAAATGGGTATTTTGCCTAAATTCTGATATGAAATAGTGCAAGTATTTTACTAGAACATATCCAGGCCATCAACATTTTAACTGGGGTATCAGCTGAGATATTGCCTTTGTACTTTATCATCCTGGCTAATGCAATGGCTGTGATGATGAAATTAAAAATGTTTGAGCCTTTTCAAAACAAAACATTCCTACAGAGCCAAAATACAATACTCTTGAAATATGTATACGTTGTCCTGTCTTTGTATGAAATGAAATATACAAAGTCATATGAGCTGGGGATACTATGTTTGAATTCCATTGGTTTTGGGAATGAAAGTGTAATGTCATGAAACCTCTGTGTAAAGAGGAAACAGGTCAGGATTGAGAAACTGAGGGTTTTTCTGCAGAAGAGAAAGAAATATTGCTGTGTCCCAACAAATGAGGAATATTGCATTTTTGCAATACCATTCTGTAAGACCTGATCTGGAAAGCACTTTTTAATGGGTCCCAGTAAAGCAGCTAGAGGTGGTGACCTTGGAGCAAACAGCCGACAGCCTGGTGTTACCCAAGTCATTCACCGGGGTACGAGCTCTGCAGTAGTGCTGCTCTGCCAATCACGCTTCATTGCCTCTTGTGTTGAGAGTAAGTTCCAGGTAATTAAATTTATTTGTATTTCTACTATTTCTTTTTTCCTGATCACCCAATGACTTGAGCAATGCAATTATGCTACATGACCTCCCGTCCACATGCATAACACTCACCAGCAGCTTTGGGTGCTGTGATCCACTGCTGCATCCAGGTTACAGGGACCAAGCCCCCTTGCTCCTGCTGTCTACAGCACAGTATGTTATATTCTGTGTGCACAGTACTGACCATCATTTGCTGAGGAGGCTGAAACCGCTGCCCTTGACTAAATGATTAAAAAAGTACATAAGTTAAATTTCAGGAAATTCAGAGTGTGTCTATAAAGGCTTGGCAAAATAAAAAGCATGTGATGCTCTGAGTGTACGCAGAGCTTGCAGCAAAATGACACTTCATTCTCCCTGCAGCATCTTTCTGCATGGATAAAAATAGTTTCTGCCCCTCATTGGAGCTGTTCAGGTTACCTTAGAGGTGCCTATTCTTAGCTTGATTTTTGCAGACACTGAAACAAAGGTTACAGTGTGCTTCAGTGGCTGCAAAAATTAAACAGCTCAGCCTCAGATTTGCCAGAAATAGCCCTGAGGATTGCTAACTGACGGCAAGGTGACTGCAACACCTCCGGGAAAGGTGCAGCAGTGAGAGTGGGCAATGCAAAAGCTTGCAAAGCATCGGGCCAACCCAGAGCAATGGAATATTCTGTTCGGTGCAGCCAGGGAGGGGAGAGGAAAAAGGATCAGCTCTGCCCTTCTGAGCATGAGCCTGGTCTGAGTTGTGCACAACAAGGAAACTCAGCCTGCGGGGTTCCTAGGAACTATTTGCTCTTCATACACCATTCTCTAGCTGTTCCACATCTCCAGGGGATACAATTCATTTTTGCATGCTGCCACTCCAGAACCCAGTTACATGGAATTTTCTGTAATGCTTGATCCAAACACAGCTATATCTGGAGGGGCTGGGAATTCCAGGTAACAGCTCTCTGTTCCAGCTGCAGTTTGCCCGAGCAGAGGAAGGCAGGACAAATCCTACATACCTCTCCAACCCTGCTTAAAACCTCCAAAGCAGTGGCTGCCAGGATTGCTCTAATACTTGGAGGTTCCCTCAGTTTTATTGGTCTGTGTTCAGTATTCAAGGCTGCTTTGACAAATGTCTAACACAAAGACCTTGCGTTTCTGTGGTAAACAGTACTTGTGTGCTTAACTGGGAGTGTATGTGTAATTTATATAGGCTTTAAGTAAGGGTTTGATGCTTTCCTGACTGGACTGTAAGCTTTGCGGGGCAGGTGCAGTGTGGTGCAGAGGTACCTCAGTTCCCTTCAGTGAATTGGAAATACTAAGAGTGACCTTGCTGTGGCATCACAGAGCTCTGGGTAGGTTAATTTTCTCTTTTTATCATTTTCCAGCTGCTGCAGGTGGAGCTCTGAGCACCCATGCTAGCTCAGGTATTTACCCTGCCCCTGACAGGCAGGTTTGCACTCCAAGTGAATTGCAGTCTGTCTGCAACGTCATCTCCTAATTTGGAGGTAGCAAAGTCTTTCCAGGCATTTCCTGGGGATATTCCTTCCAGTAGCTGTTAAAAAGGTTTTCAGCTTCACTGGGTATTGCATTAGCAGGTTGCCAAGAGAGTTGTCTTATTTTCCCTGCTGTGTTAAATATCTCCAGCACAGCGTGCTTGAAGGGCTCAGTTTAGTCTGGGAAGATTCCAGTTACGTGTCAAACAACAGATTAAATCAACATATCATTTTTATGATTGCAAAGGAATTGGGCTTCCTCCTCTTTCTTACACCTGCGGCCAGGTAACCGATGGCAAAGGACTTTTTAAAAAATAGCTCTACCCTTGACTTTAAAAAATATCTCACTAAATAATCCAGCCCCTCTCTCGGCCGTGGCTCTCCATCCATCTGTACGTGGCTATGGCTGGTACCCACAACTTGAATAATTCTGTTTTTCTGGAAAAGCTGGTATTTTAAAAATAAATGTCCTTTCTGCTGTGGTGCTGACCGCCGGTGGCCGCTGTGCTGGTGTCCCCTTCTGCAGTGCTGGGGGAAAACAGCTCCTTAGGCAGCTGCTGTGTGGATCCTGGTTTCCTATCAAGCGCCTGTTTTTAAGTAAAGTTTTTCATTTTTAGGCCAAAAAGTCTATTTCTTGGAATGTAGTCTGAGAGGCAGCACTAATGTTCTCAAAGAAACATAAAGCTTGCCTTTTTTTTGTCTTTTTTTAATTTTTTTTTTTTTCTTCCAGCTTGGGGAATATCTTTCCAGTGGCCTATTGCAGAACTGAGAGCAGTTTGTTTTTCATGAGCTTATCTTTCAATTTGCTATGTGTTTGTTAATATGCTGATAACATACTGACTTGAAAACCAATGAGCCAGCATCACAAATTCTTATGGATTTGAGTCAGGCTACTGGTATGGGCAGCCCCAGCTGAGTTGGTTACTTAAAAGTACAAAAAAGACTTTTTGGAATTGGATTTATGTTTCTAAATGTCCTCTATAAATAGATGCAATTTCTTAACTGAAAGCTGAGATTTTCTTGTTCTGCCCCCACCAAGAGCCAGGGCTTTAGTAAATAACGTGGTAAGTACAGCAAATATATCAAGAGTTAAAAATGTCAGCTACCTGAACTGATAAGCTTGGATTTGTTTTCTGTAAACAGTGAAATGCTGCTTTCGCAGATACAAAAAAGGTTTTATCTTCAAGGTAAACTGTAAATGAACTAGAAGGGTAATTTAACATTCACAATTGTTAAATTGGATTAACTCCTGTAAAGATTCATAAACAGGTAGGAACCCCAGGAAAGGCATTTCAGAGGTCAGATTTTCCCATGAAATTCTGCATTTTTATTTAAAATTTGGTATTCCTTAGAATCAGAGGTGGCCAAAATGAGTGCCATTGCTTCATTTAATATCTATTAATATAGTAATATCTATTGTTCACCATGTGGAACAAAACAAAGACAACATAATCTCCAGCTTTGATGACAAAGTACACACAGGAAAGTTTAAAATACAAATGAGATTCCAAGAATCTAACTGCATGAATTCAATTGCATCTAATGCTAATTATCCTATTGATCTTGAGCATTTTACTGTATTCCAGATACACCTAGAAGTCTGATACTTCAAATGTTGCCAACAATTAAGCATACATTTACATTTATCGCTATAAAAACGCAAATGCAGGCTGGAACTGCTGCTTTGCCTTGTAAGTAGAACAGGGGGTTTTTTTAGTTGTTTTTTCTTTTTTTCCCCTTGCCTTTTAGCTTTTATAACCCAGCTGGCCCAAGTTACCTGGGAATGCCCCAGTGCTGCTTGACTGCACTCCAAGAAAGTCACGGTTTCCCTGTGGAAAGAGGGATTTTGTTATGCCTAACTTTCATTGAGCTTGATAATGTTTCACTTGAGGTTTGCTACTTTCATTCTTGTTGATTGAATTAGGAAATCATGGTTTAAGATTGATGCTTCCCCCTTCCCGCCCCTTTCCCTTGGGGAGTGCATTTTGTAATAAGTTTAAAATGATTAATGAGAGAGTGTGATTGTGATGGTTTCTTTTAAGAAAGGCTGAGTAGAAATTGTTAGGCTTTGATACCCGCACTTGTGATCTTAAACAGGGATTACTGGTGTGTTGGCTTGTCTGTTATCTTTCGTTTTGTTGGGTACTTGTTACAGCTGCCGGTCCATGGCAAAATCTGTTTTTCTAAGTCTCAGCAAGGTGTTGGTAGGTTAATGACGGAAAGGATTTCCTCAGGGCTCCACTGTTTTCTTCTCTATGCATTGGGCATTTTAAATGGACAAACATCCTAATCTGGCTAATGCTGCTCTCATTTAACTTTGCACCAAAGTTTTTGATTTATACAATGTCTGGTTACAGGCCAGGAGGGGGAGGCAGAGTACGCTACAAAGCAGAGCTCCTTTCCAGTCAGATTCAAATCTGTCTGAGTTTATGGATGCAAAAATGTTTGTACTGCATCAAAACAACTAGCCCACAACAAGGAGCAGCGCTGGGGCTTTCCTCTGCTCCCCACCATCTCCAGACCATTGCTGGTCTCTTGCTGGTGGCAATACGCTTGCGATATGAGCTGCTTGCTGGTGGTTCTCCAGAATTTACAGCATGAGATGAAGCTGTTTGGTGTTCCAGGTAACCTCTCACCCATTCCTTCAGCCTGCAGTCATACCAACTGCACAGCCCTTACAGTCAAATTCTCCTTTGCTGGTAGCTTATGATTGTCCCAAAGATGGGTGGGGGCTCATTGCGGCGTGCAGATGAGTCTGGCGGATCCTAGGCTGAAACCTAATTCCAAGAGATGATAGCTGTTTCAGGTTAGCTAATCTGTACAGATTTAGGTTCATTTCAGGGTAATTAGGCTCATGTAATGTAATTTGATGATTACAAGCAGCAGCATTTGGTTTATCAAATAGGCCACATTTGGTATAAATTAAATGTGTCCTGAGAATTTAAGCCCAAGAAATGTGCAGCTGTATGAATCATGTGGGGTTGATCTCACCTACAGTAAAAAAAAAAAATTAAAAAAGAAAATAAAAATTTGAAAATCAGAGCTTTTGTGTCTATGGCTTTCTCTACTGTGAGAATTTACTTAGTTTCATATATTGAAGCCTCCCAAACTGACTAGCTAAATCCAAAAAGAAAAACTAGCCTTCTCTTGGCAATAGGTCTGCTATCTGCCATTTTGCTGTAAAAAGGGAGTTTCAAGGAAATAAAAAATATTTTGGGAAACTGTAACTCTTACAAGGGTCACAGCAAGGGCCTCTCATGCTTCTGGGGATCAGTCCAAATTCATCAATGCGGTTTCATATAATTGTGCCCTGTGTAAAAGTTTTATTTGAGGTCCCAGGCAACCTTGAAAATTCTTCTGGACTGCATCAATTTGATTTAATTCAGTTTCGTATTAGAGTAGATGATCTCAAATTGGCCTGGAGGTCATGCACTGTGCTTATTACAGGATTTTGCCTGGTGCATATTTAGGATCGATGCTAGGACAGTCTGACCAAGGAAATGACAAAAGTCTTTGCATCATGGTAAGTGCAAGGAAAATGAAATTACTGCTAGGTGTTGCTTGCAGTACCCCAAGGAAGCATAGAGTTGCCCAGGTCAGAAATAACTCACCCTAAAATAATTATGTAATGGAAGCTTAGGGCAAGCTGCACATAGAATTTCTTGCCAGAGAAGAGGTTTTAGCTAAATAAAGTTCTGGTGAATAATTACTCTCATAATTCAGTGATAATCCTGTTGGGGAATTCCTCTCAGTAACTCTTCTATTATTAATTAGCTCAACTAACATGAGGGTTTAATAAATACTGCAACACTCTTGATGAAAAGTTATTTGTTTATTCCCATTTTACACGTGGCACACCTGAGGAATGAAGGCTTTTCCTTGTTTGTGGTAGGTACCGAGGTACTATTTCACTTTTCAGACACAGCTGCCAGCTCTCAACCTGAGGGTTTTTCATACTTACAGCTCATCTGGAAACCTTCCCTCATCCCTCATTTGCCAGCACAAAGCACGGCATCTCTTGCCATTTCTCATCCAACATTGTACCCTGTCCATCTATACAGGAGATAGGTATTTAGCCAGCTGTGATAGCACCTTGATTTTGTTTGTTTTTTTGTTTGTTTTAAAAGAATTAGGGAAAATGTAAATTTTGTGTGTGAGGAGGCCTTGGTGTCTTCTGGGTCTGAACCAGAGAGGAGTGGTATTGAACACCTTGAAAGAACAGACTCTTCCAACTAGCTGGTGTATTCCTTAAAATCACAGCAACCTGACTCCAAACCCGAGCATTGGGAGACTCCTGCCGTGCCAGCTGCACTATGGGTGTTCATGTGGCACATGTTGGAAGTCCTGGGTGGCATCATGAGGGCTCACGGTAGGATCAGGCTGAGAGCGAAGCAAGCTGATCAGCTGGTGCTTCTTTGACCTGCTGATCTTTTTGTCAGCAAATGCACCTGAGGCTGGGCTAACCTTTCTCCATAAGCAGCCTGAGAATTAGTTACGACATTTCTTGTTAGGAAATAAACTCCATGTACCATTTTCTGCATTGTCTAGATGATGATTTTTCCTGGCTTGATGGTCTACTCAGACCTCTCTAGTTTTGTCACCGAGATGTGACAGCGTTTTTATGGCTCTCTTGCTAAGAACAGCTAATCAGAGCGCCGAGCGACTGAAAGGTCAATGCGATAAGGAGCAGCGCACAGCCTGTGTTCCCCTTCGGTACCCATGTTCCCATATCAAAGCCTGCTGTGGGGAGGAAACACAGCACAGTGTGAACCTGACCTAGTGACAGACTATAGCAAAAATGGGGAATGAGAGGTGTTTATTGGAAGTCACTCTTGTTACAACCTCAAACCCACAGTCTCCTGGACTTTCTTGGGTGCTGAAGAGGGTTGTTAGGCTGATGAATGGCTCCTTTCATTTGTTTTACTACATGGAAATAAGTGTGTCCACTGTAAGATGCTTCCCTTCAGGGCATAATTTTGCATGTGCTGTGAAATGTTTTTCAAGTATCTGCTGTGGTGCCATTATTTCCTTTAATAAACTGAAGTAAGCATACGATGAGAAAGAAGTTGCTAGGGTTGTTGCATTATAGTAAAGAGTAACATGTTTGAAGAAGAGCACTTGCCATGTTTTCTAGGGCTGGTGTCATTAATAAATGGATAGATAATTAAGTAAACTTATACATAATTAACTCTGCAGTCTGTGGGCAGACCTTTTGTCAAGGCGTATATATTATTAGCCCTTGGAAGAAATCTCAAACCTTTATGGAAGAGCAAGATTCTTTGAGCAAGTATTAGCTGTTTTCCTTGCTGAATTTCCAGTTAACTTTATTAGATTTTCTTTTGTTTGTATTTATTTTACAAATATTCTTTACTATTTTACTGCTTATGTTTCACCCCTACAGCTCATCATGTATGGCATGATTTCTGTCTTTCTCTACAATGCTTTAAGTTTCACTGTGTTATTGTATACAGTATTATTCCACATAGAAAATGGTGTAGAGTTGCAAAACTTCTTGATGGAATTAAATATGTAAAGCTCATTGTGATTCAGGGGAAATTAAGGGCTACAAAACTTGAGGTCCTCTTAGGTTGTTTTTTTTTTTTTTTCAGGCTTTTATATGTTTATGTTTTCATTCATATATATATATAAAAAAAACCTTAAATGGATATTGGGTGAATGTAAGAGTTATTGCAGATGTATTTCACTCTCTGCGAGACTGAGTTATTGGGTAAGGATCTGGTCCTTGAAGATCCTGAAAGTATTTTAGCAGCTCTGGCTCCCCTTTGCTGCTTGGGTTGTAAATGAGCAGCGAGCAGAGTGAGTGTCGGTGGAGCCATCTCCTCTGTTGTTATGGGAACACCAACGGTGGGGTGCCAGGGAAGGCAGCAGAGATCTTAGTTGTTGAATGACACGTAAAATCAGAGCTCTGGAAGGGATGGCTCTTTCCTCCTTAGAGAAATTTACACTCTTGCTTTTGCAATGATGCTCTGAAAACAAGCTGCCTGGAAATAGAGCGGGTTTTGGAGGTGTAATATAAGCTCGTTTAAAAAAATATGCTTTATATCCATGCGGTATTGCTATGCAACCATATGTATACTGTTACCTGTGGATGTGCATCTCCATCCTTTCCTGTGCTATTACAATAACTCAGTCGTAGCCGCTCAAGATGTGGGAAAACCACATTCACAGCTCTTCCAACTGCCTTTTGCAGTTTATTGAATTATTGTGTGCTGCAGGTCCTGAGGTTCATAATTGGGTCTGCAGTGCTAAGCTACATCTACTTCACGCTGCAATAACAGAGGCTGTACAAGTGTTTAATACAAACCAATTGCAATTTGAGTAGCATGTCCTCTTTGAAGCATGAATAAAAAAATGAGGTGAAGTCTTGAGGGATTTTTCAGGGTGAGACAGTGCAGACAAGCCGGCTCCAGTGCAGCTGCGCTTTGCAGCCATAAATATTCAGAGACTGGTGGTAAAAATCCTCACCCATGGGTGGAGAGGTACTCTCTTCTGGATCTGCATAAACCACAGCGCTTCCCTCTTTACCCAACAAATCTGGCCTGGCAGATGCTGCTTGTCCTTTGCCATGGCCATGCACCCAGTCCACATGCTGCACAGGAAATATATATGGGAAAAATATATGTGGTTGTAAAGCTTCCTGGCAGTGACCATGCAGCTCTGAGTTTTGTAACTTTTGGAGGTTGCTTTGGGTGGAGGTTATGCAAGCCAGATAATTCAGAAGTTTATTTAAAATACTTTTTCCTCCTTTAAGACAAGGCGAAGCCTTCTACATTTTGGAGCCCATTCAAGCATGAAGTTCTGAGTTGCAGTGAAGTATTTCATTTCATTACTTTTCATTCCATCTTTCTTCCTAAAAATGTCTAAACCACACATAACATTAGAAATGCTTGAATGCGTAACAGTAAAACTGCAGAACTTTGGCACTGTATCTGATTGGAAATTCAAATGGAGTTTGCTAGTGTGAATCTAAATCTGTCTTTCAATGTACTACACATGAAAAAAGGTGGGGATGATGTTACTAGAATTTAGCATTTATGTAATAATTTGCATACATGATTTGCAGCATGGAGGTTTCTAAACAGTATCAAAGCTCATGTTTTAAAGAATAGAACCAGGAAAATTGAAGATTATTTTTTTCTTTTTCTTCTGAAAAAAGTGAGTTGCTTCTAGTTACTGTGTTTTATTTTCAGAAGCACTAAGAATCCTAAACTCTCTCTAATTCTTCTGGAAATGACTTGCTTCTACTTGCTTGCCTACTACTGCTGGCACTCCAGTTGTAGCACCCGGATTTCACTGGTCCATTAAGTCCATGGAAAAGCTCCCCAGCAGTGCCGTGGCAGCAGCTGGAGAAGGTGTGTGTGCTTTTTGGGTCCGCAGAGCTGCTACATCCCCTGTCCCCCCTCCCAGGTCCAAGAGAGATTATGCTGAGCAAGTGGTTTTATGCTATTGCGTACTTGTATTGGGTTTGCGTGGCAAGGTTTGGGTAGCAGGGAGGGCTACAGGGGTGGCTTCTGTGAGAAGTTGCTAGAAGCTTCCCCTATGTCCCATGGAGCCAATGCCACCTAGCTCCAAGATGGACCTGCTGCTGGCCAAGGCTGAGCCCATCAGCTATGGTGGTAGCACCTCTGGGATGATGTATTTAAGAAGGGGGAGAAAAACTGCACAAGGGCAACTNACATGGAGGTCCACGGTGGAGTAGATACCCACCTGCAGCCCATGGAGGACACCATGCCGGAGCAGGTGGATGCCCGAAGGAGGCTGTGACCCCATGGGAAGCCCGTGCTGGAGCAGGCTCCTGGCAGGACCTGTGGCCTCATGGAGAGAGGAGCCCATGCTGGAGCAGTCTGTTCTTGAAGGACTGCAGCCCATGGAAGGGACCCACGCTGGAGCAGTTTGTGAAGAACTGCAGCCTGCAGGAAGGACCCATGTTGGGGAAGTTTGTGGAGGACTGTCTGCCATGGGAGGGACCCCATGGTGGAGCAGGGGAAGAGTGAGGAGTTCTGCCCCCTGAGGAGAAAGGAGCAGCAGAGACAACATGTGATGAACTGACCGTAACTCTCATTCCCTGTCCCCCTGCACTGTTGGGGGGGGATAGGTAGAGAATTTGGGAGTGAAGCTGTGCCCAGGAAGGACAGAGTGGTGGGGGGAAGGTGTTTGAAGATTTGGTTTTATTTCTCATTACCATACTCTGATTGGATTGGTAATAAATTAAGGTAATTTTCCTCAAGTTGAGCCTCTTTTGCCCGTGACAGTAATTGGTGAGTGATCTCTCCTTCTCCTTTTCTTGACTCCTGAGCCTTTCATTATATTTTCTCTCCCTTGTCCAGCTGAGGAGGGGAGTGACAGAGCAGCTTTGGTGGGCACCTGGCCTCCAGCCAGGGTCAACCCACCACAGTACTTCCTCCCCAAGACACATATTTTGCCTTCCAGGGTCATCTTTGCCTAATTCACTGATTATTTCACGTAACTACAGGAAAAATCAATGAATCAACCAGCCCTCTCCTTTTTTTCTTAAATATTATTGTTCCATGGTTGCTATTTTTAACTTTTTTCATTCTCCTCTTCCTTGCTCTTACCTCACCAGGGATTAGAAACTGCTGTTCCTCTTAAATTTGGTAATACCACAGCGTCTCTAGCACGTTTGGGAAAGACCCATGAATGAAAGAGAAAATCCAACCCTAAGTTTTCAGTGTTCCTAGTCACTCCAGGGGAGAAAAAAGAAATGGAAATGTTGCAAGCAAGAAACACAAATTTCAGTGTATTTTGCAAGCTGAAGAACTACAGATAATTTTTCTCATTTGGAATTTTCTTCCTGGTTTTTTTTTGTTTTTGTTTTTTTACCTGACCCAAATGTGGAATTTTTTTTTTTCTTTCAGTTCTATGTATCACCAATAAAAACATATTGGGCATGTTGACAGTCGTAGCCTTGTAACAGATATTGGTTATTAAAGGGAATAAGAAAGATCTGGAATAATTATCTGTGATTTACTTTCCAATCCAAAATAAATGCTCTTCAATCTAACCTTCTAGTCCTCCTGGAGAGACTTGACAAATGTGCTCATGCCTTGGTTTTAGAAAGAAACAAAGAAACCAATCAATAAAAATCAGTAACATAACATTTTAAATAACTTGGTTTGTCCTTTGCCGTCAAAGATGCAAATGCCTGTTACTCTGCTCAAAAGCATATCAGAAGAAATCCCCTTCATGTCAAAGAAAATTTACTCCATATGGTAATGTAACCACAAAAGAGAAACTCTCTTCTATTGATTATTCCCTCCATATATCCCAGTAAAAGAATCATTATATAAAAAATAAGAAATTTATGATTCCTCGTTGCAAATCTGATTGACTTTTGTTTCTTTGGAAGATGCAATATTCTCTTCTTTTCCCCTCTTTGTAAGAGCACTTTATTTTTAGCGGCTGTTTACTAATTCTGAATTGCAGAGGAGCAGGTGTAAGAAGTCTGAATAACATCTGCATGACTACAAATGAAAACATTATGGCCATTATGGTATAATAGACAATAATATCTTCTGGTCAATGTACTAAAACCATGGGCATGGATCTCCCCATGTATGTGCCAGTGCATACATTCCCCTTTTTCTTTTCAAGAGCTGGCCTGGGAATTGCAGTGTTGTGTGCTGGCTTCTTGGAGCAGAGTTGTAAATCACAAAACAACTATGTAAAAAGGCACCTCCTTATTCAAAAGTGGGTAAGCTTAGATAGAGATCTGATCTGCTTGGTTTACCAACAAAAGCTGCTTTTTCACTGTTGGTGCAACACAGGCGTACAGCTGTGGAGGAGCAAGCTGGGACTCTTCTTTTGTTTATCCATCACATTAGTTAAAAAAGACCAAACCCCACCCTTGTCTGAGGCGTTTTGAGCATTAAGACCTTTCTTTCCAATTTGGAAGTCAGAATAAGGCATTTCAGGGATAAATTATTTTAGCTTGGAAACTTAGCAAGTTTTATCTGAAGGTTGGGGACAATATATGCAAAAATGGCCATCATAATTCTGGTTGTATTTCCAAATTTATTTGTACTTCTACTGTACTAGAAGCATCTGTACTACAATACAGCAATAATTCTACTACTGTAGTATTGCTGTATTGTAGTACAGATGCTTCTACTACAGTAGAAGTACAAATAAATTTGGAAATACAACCAGAATTATCTGTACGACTAGAGGTACTTCTATCTGTTATCAAATCCTTCTACATCCAAGCTAATAGGTTAGCTGCAAACGGAAGAATATTTCAGAAGAAGATAAAAGGAGCTTTTCTAATATTAATCCTTGAAAAATAACCAAACTTATTTATTTCTGTATTTACCAGGTAATCCTTTAGATCTGACGCTTGTGAGTAGGAGGCATTTATGTATTTTACACAATACTTTGAGATCAGTGGAAATGAAAAGCAGTATAATTACCCTCTGGCCTTTTATCTTTCTATGGTATCATCTCTAGAGAATGCAATGATGGGGTAGAGAAGCCTTTGCACAGTGGATAATCATAGCCATTAGAGGAAACAATGTTAACTTAAAATCAACCGCATTTTTCTTAGTAAAACGTTGATATTGGGTTCTGTGTTGATCTATTACTGAAATCATGCAGCCAAGAAACAGCCATGTTCATGGTAGGACCTACACATAAAACTAATTACTGAATATTCGAGTAAATTTGTAAAATATTCAAAGGATTGGTATTATAAAATGGGGAGGACGGGAGACGGGATGGGACACAAAGAATATGGACATCTGCTTTAAGTGCAAAATGCAAGTCAGCCTTACTTAAAAATTTGCGATCAATGCTGCTATATTTTGAACGTGTTGGTAAATAATTAATGAGCAAGTGCAGCACAAGGGTGAAAATTTCCCTTTAAAACTGTATCTTGAACAAATGCTAGTGCTGGCCCTTTTTAGCAGTGGGGAACAAAAGGACCAGATTTATAATACAACTGGAATTGAAAAAGTGAAGTAGCAGTTTTATTCAGTAGTTAAACGAACATGAAGTGTTTCACCCGCTCTGGTTTGTCATTATCGCTGATCCAGGAGCAGCCGCTGAGCAAGTGGGATCTGTAATTGTGTGGGGAATATTTGCACGTCAATAAGATCTTGACTGCATGTCACATCCACTTAATGGTATTTAAAGGGGAAAGGAAATCACTCTGTCTTGCACCCTTGAGAAAGGTCAGAACACCAATTTATCTCCCTTTGTCTGAAACCAGTTGAAAGCACGATGCAAGTTTGTCACTTAAGGATTTTTAAATTTTATTTTAAAATGGGTTTGTTAGGGGACAAAATGCCAGTAGCACTGAATTCTTGTGCCATCACTTTATTTTCTAAAAGCCTGTGGGATTAAAATCCAGGTGTGGCTGTGTTCAGTGAGAGTTTTAGTGGAGAGTTCAATGGGGATGCTTTTTGCATTATCTCTTGGCCATAATTTTGTGGGTAAACCAGGGAATTCTTCTGTCTAGAAAACTTGTATGTCCTTGTATTACGTCAGATTTAACTGAACCTACAATACCATCCAAGAACAAATCAGTGTCTTTAGTGCAGTTTATTTGCAGAAGTGCTGAGAAATTTTCAGTGACACTTGAGGTTACTTGCAGTTGTGCACTGGAAATCGGTTAACATTCAGTATAAGGCAAAATCCTTTGAAAATGCTGGTCCTGATAGTCTCAGACAAGCGAGATATTTTCTGAAATATTTGGAAAACTATGATTATTTTTTGTTTTACCTCTGTCTTGAAGTACCTCCCTGTCCTATAGGCAAAATAGGGATGATTATATCGTCCCATCTTACAGATTGGTGATAAAGTTTAATGTTTTTGTATTTATTTAATCTTCTTGTATACAACTTCAAGACGTATAAAGGTAAAGAACAATGTGGCAGTAACACTATATATCTTATCTGTGATATGGAGGGAACCTTTTTGTTGTGTAAATGTTTTTACTACCTCATCTTCCTTCCCAGTATGAGAATCTTGAAAATCTGCATTTACGTTCCCCTCTTTGGGGCCAGCGTGCCTGGAAGGCAGCAGCTATGTACTGTCATGGTCTGCCTAGAGCTGGCTGATTTGGGCTCAGGATTGCTCTGGGGGTTCTTGTTTGGCAGGGTTTCGAGCCTTAACCCGCCATGAGCTTTGCTGGGTTTGCGGAGGGATTGTGGCCTGCCCTCCTGAGGTTTGCCTTCGGAGGAGCAGTAGGTAATGCAGCAGCTCTGCTCACTCTAAACCCGCAGTGTTTGCACTGAGTCAATTTGCTTTGCTCTCCCATTAATTAATGTTATGCGGCTGTTGCTTGAGAAAGGAGTAAATGCAACAAGTTGTTACTTAAAACCCCTCTTTTTGCCTGATCCCTTAAACAGTGCAAAAAAGCTTTTCCAGGTGGTCACTAACTCCTGGTATCTTTTTTGCAGGAGTAAAAAAAAAAAAAAAAAATATCATTCAGTCTCTCTCATCTCGTGGTCAATCCCTTTTTGCCTGCTTACTGTGGATAAATGAAAAGAAATCTTTCTCAACAAGGTGTCCTGCTCTGCTGCCCAGTGCCATCCCCTGGCTGTAGGGTTGACAGCTAAAACCCAGCAACTGCCTGAGAGGTTTTGGGAGACAGTGGTGTGATCCCATTGGGCTCTTTGCAGACCCCTGGGCAGGGCATTTTGCCTTTTCACTAGCAACAACCGCCCTTTTCTTGTCTTGACCTCAAGGCAAAACTGTTGCATTATTCTTTCAGGATTGAGTGCTATGCAGCTGACCCACTGGTATTTGGAAATAGTCAGCAAAGGCAGCGGAAGGAACACCCTAGGGGTTAACAATAACATTTTACCACCTTAATTTTATAGCAGAACCGGCTCAGATTTCGGAAGGAATAAATGGTCTTAAACCTGGGATGGCTGCAAAGGTGCTGTATTTACCAAGAGGTATCTGTGCAAGAAGAGGCTTGTCCCTGGGTAAAAGTAGCATATCCCTGTCGAGCTTAATTCCTTGCTGTCACTCCAGTTTACTGTTCAATGTGGCTGAAGAAATTTTGTCCAGAATGTATAAAATGCAATACTATTAAATTCCAGTTTAATCTGAGGCAGAAAGCAGCTACCATGGCATGCACAAATGCTGCTGTGATCAGTGTATAAAGAGAACAAGAATGTAAACTTTTGCATGGTTTTGCAATGGGAGCGGAGGAAGTTTTGGACCTAAATATGTGGGCAATGCTCTCTGCGTTGCTTTGGTGCAACAGAGCATGGGGCTAACATCAACACTGCACCAAATGCCATCCTTAAACCTGGGCAGTCTGATCGCTTGTCTTAATTCTCATCATTCCTAGAATGCATCCTGATAAACTGTTGATCAATCAAGCTGGTACCATCAGGGTGATCTGTAATTGAGCATGTGTGAAGCTGTTAAAAAAGCAAACTGGTCCGCTCATATTTGTCTAGATTTGCTTTTGAACTGGTATATGAAAGTGCCAAGACAATAGGATTTTATGTGTTCTGAGATGAAGTGGCCTAAAGATTTAGGAAGAAGTGGGTGAGTGTCTAAATAATAAATGATACCAGGAAAAACATCATAGGAGAGGTTTTAAAACATATGTAAAATAAGTTACGCCTGAGATGCATCATCAGGAAATGAAAATATTATCAGATTTCTGCAATACTCGAAGTGATGAAGTACTCCTTTGGTGAGAGCAATGCTGCTCCAGCAACACCGATATTGTAGCAATTTACCAAGTGATAAAATGGAAGTAATTTATTATAATTTTACAGTATTTTTTTCGTATGGAATGAAAGGCTTGATTGCCTCCAGTTTAGTCTGTTTCACTCTTAATAATATTGATTTTACTGTATATTTTTCTTACATTTTTAGAGCCATTTTCTGAACTTGACACAAGATTTAAATTTTAATGCAGTTGACAAAATAAAAGCCAAGTTTTAAGAAATCTTATTATGGTAATTACATTTCCCTGCTGGAAGCTAATGTGCATATTACACAGAAAAATAATTTCTGTAACTGGGGAGCCAGTATAAAGGGACAGTCAAAAAACCAAAAAAAAGTTGCAAGTACACTTCAAGTCTTTGGTGTAAGGTAATTTCAGTATGCTTGAAGGACTTTAGACTAGTACATGCCTTCCAGTGCTTTTTTTGTATTTCCCCCCACTTCCAGTGAAGACAAATTTCTCCTAGAGATTCTTAATTCAAGCCTAACTTTTCTCAGAAAAGTATTGAGCTATTGTAATTCCTAATCCCGGTATATACTTTATGTATAACATAAAAAATCAGACTAGGCAGAGCAAGTGCAATGTTTGAAAAAACTCTGTCGGTTATGAAATTTGGATGTGGTAGCAAGAATCACCCAAATTAATATTTTTAGAAACCATTCCCGAAGCATCTCCCTAGGGGTGGCGGAGTTCAGGAGAAATAAATTCATCAAACAATTTCTACTGCTTTATCTGCACAAAGAATTTAAAATAAGATGACCTGGGGGAAGTCCTGGAGAGGTCCCAGAATAGTTATAGCCATCTACTGAGGGTGAAAGGTAGATTGGGGTCATCTCTCTAGAAGGAGAGAAAATAGGTTATAAAAAGGCAGAGAGTGAGGGAGGTGCCGGGGAGAAGGGTCTTGTTTGGCAGTCCCAGGGGGACAAATGGGGACGGTTGAAGCAGCACTGCAAACTCGAATGTAGACAGGAGAAAAAGGAAAAATAGATTAGGGTTAATGATTGTCCATCTCCCTTCTGCCTTGCACATGAGAGGCACGGGCAGAATGAGATGATAATGATGCATGAATAATTACAATGACAAAACACCTGCCTGCCAGTGAGGAGTAGTGATTGAATTCCTTATTCATAGTTTTAAAGCCCACATATCTAGTTAAAACATAGCTGAGTTTGGGGAATAGAAGTCAAGAAGATGAATGGTTGGACCTTACTGAATTAAGAAGGAAGACAAATAAAATAATGCACATTGGGTATGAACACAGTACCAAATATATACATTCTGTTTCCAGATTATGTGAAAATAAGTGGTGTTCAGGAGAGCAGGGCAGCACACTGCCTGGTTGTCACCCTCCATGGCAGAATGTGGATGTGGTTAGAGGGTGGTCCTTTAGGGAAGAAGAAGAAACTTCTTTCCCCATTTTAGTTGGAGAAAAACCTACGTTCAAAACGTGGCTGCAGTAAATAGTAAATTATTTATATAAAGAGGAGGAATGGCTGAGAATAGCACACCCAAGACTGGCTGGTAGCCCAGTGGCTGAGGCGCCTGCAGGGCACGAGCGAAAAAGAGAGAAAAATCTACAATTTGTCTGGTTCAGATCAGCAAACTAAACTAAATTTCCCTATACTTAGGAATTTCTTTAGGAAGGCAGAAGGCTCCTGTTACTACCTGCATAAAAGTAATGCATCAACAGCAAGCCAGGGAGGCAAGAGAGTTTCAATCGCAGCCAAAACACGCAAACTAGAAGTCGCACAGGAAAGCAGTTTGGCCACATTCAGGCTTATATCTTACCATTTATATTAATGCAAAGGGAAAATCTAAGGAGGGGACTGAGTTTAGTTGATCGCTGGCATCCCAATTTGCTGCTTATTGGGAATAAGAGCTTTGCTTGTTTATGTTCACCTCCCAGTAAACAGAAATTTGCTGCCAGCAGCTCAGGGTATCCTCTCAGCAGAAAAGCATCAGTCCGGAGGGATGCGGATATGTGCCCTCCTGCAGGCTTGGAAATAAAATATCCAAAAGTTGCATTGTAACTTCTTCTCAGGAGAAAAGGTAAATGAATATATTGCAACTAAGCATTAAGTTTAGGTAAATACCCTTTGGATCCAGAGGTCAAATCCTGCCCATTGGCCTCGGCCTGCTATTTTTCTATGGAAGTAAACAGAGGCCATTCAGGGGGGACCTTTAAAAGACAACTTGCCAAATGTAGCCTGGGTGTTTAAAGACTCAAAGGTGTTTCCCATCACTCTGGTGTCAAAATTTCTTTTCCTTTCTTGACCATCATTACAAGCAGCCTGTTTGTTTTCTGACCTTCATTCCTCAGTGCTGTTTCAGAAGCCCAAATGCATATAATGGGTTCAAAAACTCCCAACACCTAAATCTTGAAGTTACTGGAAGTCGAAGGTCTACTTGATTCTTATATATTGCTGTATTTTAGATTTCCTCTTTGTCCCAGTTCTGACTTGAACTGGGTTGAAAGCTCACATCAGGAAGAAGAACAGTCTGCGCTAGGTAGGCAGTGGCTCAGGTATGTAATGGGACTGACTCCTGGATCTATGTTAGCATCCCCTCTTTATCTTGCACCTCCAGTTTCACTTGGGCAAACTTTTTAAGCCATCCTGTGGCTCAGTGCCCAACCTATAAAATGACATACAAAGAACATAGTGTCTGTCAAAGGCTTTAGGAAACAAAATCTACATGAAGCCTTCTTTGAAAAATGATAGTAGTAATATGTGAGTTCATATGCACCAGGATTGTGCATCTTTTTGCAACAGCATTAGACGTGGCTCACTGAAATCTATAAACAATTATAGCAATGACTGACAGTTTTTTGATGCCTTTTTTCTCTTTCTTATTAATGAAGGCATTTTAAGGAGGGCCTTTGAACCTCAACACAAGACATTGGCTGGCCTTGGAGCAGCCATGAACGGAATCACCTCTGTCTGTGGGGGTGGGATGCTAAAATGCACTATGGCTGAGCTGCACAGAGCCCACATGTGGGCTATGACAGAGATACAAGAACTGATGCAATGCAGTGCTGAGTTGTTTTCAGAATTACCCACATTAGCACCTGCATTTCCAGATTTAGTTCAGATTTCACTGCAATGCCCTCCCAGCTCAGAAGAAAGACATAAGTCTTCATATCTGTTCTTAATTTCTTCAATTTTATCTCAATATTTTGAATCTTGTTGATGCAGTCATCGTCACTCCAGTGGATTAAAACCAAAATCACATCATCTTAAGTATGTTTGCCTTGTTTCTAACAAATATGTTGCTATGGGAACTTGATGTTGCTCTAGCTTTTGCGCCAGATGCACCAGCTATCTGTCCCTAGACTGTTTTTTTTTCCTAATAAATTAACTGCATTTAAATTAATATATGAAGTTATTTCATGTCAGTTAATTTGAATGTTAAGCAGGGTATTTGCAGAGTTTCTCTCTTCCTACTCACCCCACAACATTAATTAACTCCTCCAGATACTGTAGTCCATCACATAAAGCTGCGGTCTTTCCTAGCTCTCTGCAGTTACAATACTCACTGCCTGCATGGGAAGTAATCAGTGTCCAAAATAATTGCTTTTCACAAGCCTGTAGTCAGCTATCTTGTCAGATATTTAAGCTGTAATGAAACTGTTTCAGTTTCCGGGAAAAAATATTCAGCTGAAATGTACTGTAATTGCATGTGGAAAGCGAAGCTGATAACAGAACTGTTTTTGTTTAGCACATAATGTTTTCATTTGTTGGTCCTCTTCGGAGGCATTTCCTCCAGCGTTGGCACCATCATGTTCTCCTCTTAGCATTTCTGCTGTGGGAGGCGGAGGTTTGGCTTCCTCCCGGTATTGCTGGTTTGCATTAAGGGAAGAAAAGGTGGAGAAGGATTCATGTGTAGTGCAGAGGGGATGAAGAGCATCCTTTGGCACAGGGGCAGACAAATGATACAGGATCATTCTGTCCTTTGCTTGTGTACATTCAGCCAGCCGTGGGGACTTGTGAAAATACTTAAATTTGATCTGGTCACTTAAGAAGTCTGTAAATCAGATTATCCAAGAGTTGTTTCTAAATCTAAAGTTTCTGAGAGCTCAGTAGCAAATGAATCCATTGCTTAGATTTGCACCATAGAGCAGTAGACTTCCTCCTAAAATTCAGTATTCTTGGAGCAGAATATTTGCCATGGGTATACGTGCCCAGCATTAGCTTAAAGAAAGATAAAGAGGAAAAGATGGTGAATGTGTGTAGCAGACTTAAACATTTTATACGCAGCTTTCTGATCTGCGGTCATAAGCTGGAGAGAAACTGGCTGATAAATTAGTAGCCCACAGAGAAATCTTATTTACAAGGAAGGCAACAGAAACATTAATGTATCTTTATTAGCCTTATTTAGACCATATGCTTTCTACATGGTGCGAAACTGCACAGTCCCTGCAGTAAAACAGCAGTGGGTACATGCTGAGTTACAAACTCTTCTAATTTGCAGGCTTTCTGAGACCTCTTCAGCTGCTGTAACTTTTTGCTGCAGTGAAAAGTAGGCTGATAACCAACAAGCGAGGGAAAGTGGAATTTTCTTTGGCTCCTCCAGGTTTTCACTGGGTAATGAAATTATGGAGAGTATAGCAGGAGCGGATGCTGATTTTATAGAGGATGGCGGATGCACAAACTGGAGTTTGTAAGCTTTTGTGAGAAAGAACATAGGGAGGTGTTTCTGTTTTCTCTCGCTAAGAGATGACTTCTAGCTGCCTTGTCCCGAGATCTCCGCCCAGAATAACAAGAGCTATCATGCAACCTGGGACATGTCATATTTATGGGTTTTTTTTGTTGCATGTTCCAAGATAACCCCTATTAGAGTTAGTAAGTACTGTTCTGCACCTGCAAAACAGCATAGCTGTGCCTCACACGTCACTGGGAGGTAGAGTAATTGCTTTGGTGGAGGATATAATCTACAACCACATATGACATGTAAACTTGCTTTGTTCTTGTCTGATTGAAACAGATGCATTTTCTTTCTTATTACTTATCTTTGCCTTGGATTTTGATAGGCTTTTGGGGTTGAGTTGCCACTGAAATCACTATAACGCAAAATTTAGTAGCAAATTCTACACTTTCAAAACCATTCATTAGGAAGGTTACTAGTGGTTTTGGATTAAGCTACAGTTACTTGTTTTTTAATGCATGCACACATTTTTCTGCATATGTTTAGGTAAATTAAGTGTAGCCTGATGAAAAGGAGTTAAAAAGTTGATTACCATAATTTAGAATTTTATTTCCTATCTCGCTTTTCCTATGCCAAGTGTGTTTCACTTTGCAAATTGTTTTGCTTGGTTCAGGCTAGTGGAATCCTTGCAATTTTTCACTGAATACAGTGAACATAAGATACCCTGCTACTCTTAGTGGCAACAGTTTTGTTGCCAGCTTTCCTTGGCACCTTTGAAGCATTATTTGTTTATTTACTTTTTTAAAAGGAATGAAAGTCCATGCACCATGGTGATTTCCTGCTCTCCTGTCGAGTCTGAATTTTTAACTGAAACGTAAGCCTAAGCAAGCAGCCTGTTAATTCCTAGGTAACCTTCTTGCTGGCTCATTGTAGCTGGAGAATGACAACATTCCCATTTTGTTCCTCGCCACCCATTAAATAAATAAACTGGGAGAAACGTGTGGAGTGAATCTTGGGGACTATATTAATGCCAAACACAAAGATGCTCCTGCTTAGATTGTACTTCTTTGATTACTCAACTGAGTTATTAGATACATGAAGAACACCCATTTAAATGTAAATCAATTCTCCTTCTGTAATAGATAAATGAGCTTTGCCTTGAATTTGTAAGCAGAATACATCACTTTGATATACTAACTGGAACTGAATAAAGCTAGTCAGTAGACCAAGGGAAGGATGCGGATGGCTTTAAAGTGAATGGAACAGAGGAGTCCATCAGTTAGTTAATTAACTTCAATTTCTATTTTAATGAACTTTCTCTGGTGCTTGTTTAAGCATCTAGATGCTTGCAAATGTTTTTTTTCCCAGCAAGAGGCTCTTGTTGGCAGATGATAACTTATAAATGGGGGGTACCTGTCTTCTATATCCCAGAAATACTCTTTTAGTATTTGCGCTGCGGCAACATCAATGTGCTGGTGGTCCACAGCTGTGCTGTGCCGCCTGTGATGCACAGGTCTGGTCAGCCTTGGGGCCAGCAGCAGCACGAGTTCAAAATCTGAAAGAGGGGAAAAACACAGTGATTCAGTGTCTTGGCATGTTCCCTGTGACTCTTCTAGAAGGCAGGTGATCAGAGCTAGGATTGTCGCTAGAGGTGACTGGTCTGGTGAAGCTCGTCTTCCCAGGCTCCTCCTGAACAGGGGCCACTTGAGCTAAATTGGATTTCTGCTCTGAATTGCTCTTTGGATGACTCTGTTGTTGGCTATCAAGAATAGAGGAGTTGAGAGAACCTAGTCTTACTAGACCCAAGCTGTCCAAGGTGCATGAAGGTAACCCTTCCTGCAGGGGTTATCCTTCCTAAATCCTCAAATGTTCTTCAGGAACTGGCTGTCCCTACTGATGCCAAGGAAATCCCCTTTGCTATTTGTTACAGGAAACTTTGGAAGGAACTTTAATTTCAAAATGACAGCGCAGCAATTTTTCAAATTGCGCTTTGCTTCCAGAAAGGAGTTGAACAAAGCGCAGGGCAGTGGCACTGCCTGGTGACAGCTGCCAGAAGAAAATAAGAAATTACAGTCCCGGCATCAGGTATCTCACCTCAGGCAGTATTTCGGAAGCAGGCTGTGCTGGCTGAGCTCTTCAGGAGGAGCAAAGCTAAGCAGATTCACAGTGCCTTGGAAAATCTCACCCAGCAGCAAAGCTGGAATAAGCACATCCAAAGTTAAATAAGCGGCACAGTCGGATTTCTGTCTGAATGCAGTAAAAAAAGGAATTGTCTGGTGGGTGAAGATCTGGGCTAAGATGTGGGTGAGCTGCCCACAGGGACAGACTTCAGCCCTCCCACCCACCCCAAACCGAAGGCAGATGGTTTCCTTGGGCTGACTTTCCATAACTCATCTCGCCAAGGAGTCCCTGTGTGCTGTTGAGCAAATCGCTTGTTCTCTCCTCCATTCAAATTCCTTTTTGCAGTTCAGCTCCCGCACACTTGGCTTTTGTTTCCCTGTAACAGAAGCACTCTGGAAGAGGAAACATCTTCTGTATTTTACACAGCAAAAGAGGGTGGTGTTCTCACAAACAACTACAAAAGTGTACAGTCAGGAACCAGGGAATCAAATGGCAGAAATTCATCTCCATAGTCTGTAAGAAGTTTTCTGTTTTCTTTATCCTGGACTACTTGTATTGTAATTGTAGATGCAACTGTCCTTGTTAAGGGAGGAGTTTCAGTATTCCTCCTATTATTGGATGTTATTAACTGGATGCTTAATTCTTTCAAACATCACAGTCAACTGTGGAATGAAATAGATTTAAAATTTAATAGTAATAGCTGAATAAATGTATCTGCCAACCACAGAGCTTCTCAACTATTGCTCACTGTAGCTGTAATTAGCCAGTTGAAGCTGTCAGACATCTGTGTGTTAAGAGATTAGGTCTGTCCTGCTGCTTTCATTAGCTGTGTGAGAAGTGGGAGGGTTAATGAAACAGTACTAATCTTGGGAGCATATTTTCAGTAGTGAAAATTTCAGATTTTGTAGTGACGGCTGCATTAAAAATGCACTGGAAAAAAAAAATATTACAGATGCATCTATTGCTGTTAGTTCAGGTGGTGGGAATGGCTTCTGGTTGTGCTCCGTGTGAGGAGTCCTGTACGGACTTGGATTAAAAGTTTTCTTGCAATGGACCGCTTTTGCCATAATGCTTTAAAATCCCTGTTGCCGTTGTTTGGATTTTTTTATGTGTTGTTTTTTTCACACTACCCCCAGCACCTGAGAAGGGTTATGAAAACCGCAGGCTGGGAGCTAGAGGTGCAGAGCCCTGCTTGCGAATAAATTATAAAAGGGGGGTGCCTGTCTTATATATCCAGAAATATCCTTGCAAAACCTGAAAATTGGTTTTGGAAACTGCCCAGTGCTGCTTTCATTACTTATAAATGCCAGCAAAGAAATTAAATTGCTTTTCATACTGTATCCCTCCAACCTGGGGAAGTTTCTGTCAAGTTTCTGGAGGAGAGAGCTTTGCTTAATCCTCTTAAAATTGTTGCGAGTGCTCTAGGTCATTCTGTCGCTAGAGCCCTGTTTGTCCTTGGGTCTTCTCTTGCTGCCCTGCAGAAGGGGTAGATGGTTGGTTTTTCTGCCAGTATACTGCATTATTCTGATTCACTGTGGTGTTGGTTATAAACCAACTCTGGTATCACAGGGTGCCCCATGTAAGCACCAGCACTTCTCCAATGTGCTTCTTGGCCAGAAGGGTATGGGGCAGCTCTCTGATGCTTCTTGGGTTACTGGGAAAGCGAAGGCTTACAGTCAAATTTCTACACACCAATTCTAATGCCCAGGCTGCAAAATCACCTTTTTTTCAGATAAAATACAACAGAACACCGGCTGCTACATCCAAGGTGTAGCTATTGGGATTTGGTTGGGTTTTGGTTTTGGTTTTAAGCTCATTTTTGAGTTGTTGTGCTAGAGACTTGTTCTTGGCTCTGTGAATTGCTTGGTCTTTAACCTGTTTCTGTACATTTCTCATTATTTGTTTGACAGAAGGGATAATTAAAAATTACGAGTCTGGAGATATAATGGGGACAGTGGGATGGAGGAAACTATTTTCTTACCTGAGGTTGTGCTATAAACAAAGCCTTTCTACACTTTGGGCAAAACTGTGTCTGGCGGAAAGAAAATAGGATAGTTAACTTGATGAGGATTTATGTCTGTTGTGTTTCTCTGTCTTTATATACTGTCTACCGTGGAATCTGAGTTATTAAAGCTAGATGACTGATGTACCTATAAAGACCAAGGACTGACCCTGAACCTTTGCTAAGCTTTGAAAACCCTAGGTTCATTTATTTAGATTTTCTTTCTCTGTCTCTAAAACTAGAATGGAAAAAAAAAGCTTAAGGGTCACCTGAGAAGGTCAGTGAAGAACAGGAGCCCTCAGAGCTGATAGAATTGTTATGAACATAACGTTTCTACAAGTAAGGCTTAACTGGCGGACTACATTTTCTGGAAATCTGCTAGAACTAGAGACTGAACTCTATACATTCATCTGCCATTTTGCATGCTTATCTGACTGCTCCACACCTTGTGGTTTGGTAATTGCTACTCAATATTTCATCTTAAATTGATGATGCATAAGATAAATATTTTCTGAATATGAAATTTTGCTGTAAAAGATCCTTTGAATATATGAGGTTCAGTGTTAATGAGCTGTGCGTTACCTGCAGTATTGCTGTTTTTCCCAATGCCGAGAGCCTGGGGGAGATAAGACTTTGAATAGTGATGGACTTGCTTCCTGAGGTTTCGTAACGTCTCAGATTTGCCCAAGGTTTTGGGTTTTAAAGACATAAGAGAGAATAGACCTCCTACAGCCACCTGTTTTAGTCTTCAGCCAGTAAAAAAACCTGACTTACTTGTCTTTGTTCAGGGATGCCATGCGCTAGGTTTGCAGCATCCCAAGTCTTGGAGCAGTACTTCTTCTATTTCCTATAGTAATTATTCCTCCTTGATATCTCAGGACACAGCCCCCAAAACTTTTTTATGCACTTTTGAACTTGCAGTGTTCAAGTGGGCACGAAGTAATGGAAGAAATGTGTTAATTTACCCCTTGTTTCCAATTAGGTTTGCATACAAAGCAGCATGTGCATTGACTTAGCTCCACACTGAAGACTGATATTCTGCTGGGTCAATGATTGCCAGTTAAGTAGCCCCAAGATACCCTCTAAGGCTAATAACAGTCTCTAAGTAATAGCATGGATTGGTCTGCCACCTCAGAAGCTATTTATTGTCAGAAACTGTGGCGTTACAACATGCTTTCAGATGCGTTGCTTCTCCATACTCTCTTCTAGACACAGTAAAGTGGGAGCTTACTCAAACTGATATTAACATTTAATTTTTAATGGCCTAATTAAACTGACCAGTGCAAAACCTCAGAGGTCAAGTGTAGTTTTGGCTGGTATCAGTTAATTCTATTTTTCAGTAGGAATCTGACAAAATGCTGAGAAAGTGTTGTCTTTGTGTCAGAATCACACTATTCACTTTAGTGTCTCATGTATTTAAACTTCTGCTCAGTACAAATGCACCACTGTGATAATAAGTACCTAATTTCCCAAAATTTTCCAAGGGATACAAAGCTTATTTAAGTTTTTAAACAGATATAGTAATATGCAAACATGTAATTAAGATCCTAATCAAAAACGTACAATTATTTTGTTGTGCAAGTTTGGAGTTTTAATAGAATTAAAAATGCAAGTGAATTCAAGACCAAGGTAATGTAATCCCCCTCTGCGGTTCTGCTGATTGGAATTTTAAATTCCACGCAAGAATATATGAATATAAGTCTCTTTTGCAAAGCACTGTGATGCCAAAACGTGCCATCTGTAATGAGATGCTCATCAGATTTGGCTGTATAGTTTGTGCCCTTAATTTATTGGGCAATGAGACTCTTAATATGTATTTCATATGTCTCCAAAGGTTTTAGTTGGCTGCCAGCCTGAAAAATACCAATATTGTAAGGATTAAACAAACAAACAAAAAATCAAATAATCTAACAGAGAGACTAAATCAATACAAAAGAAATGCTTGGGTTGCATAGATTCATTGGACAAGGCAGAGAAGCACAGCTCTGGAGAAATCAATGTGCCAAAGGCACACTGGAGCAGGATGGGCATTTGGAAACACCTTCTTCATCTCAGCTGTGGTTCTGCAAGGCTCGAAAAAATGAACGGACAGTCTGCAGCCGTGAGGCAGGCGTGTGAATGTTGGCAATATAGGGCGACTGTCTGACCTGTCACAGCAAACCCTCTTTTCTGGTGTTTTGCCAACTTGCTAACGTTTTTCTGCCCTGAGAAGAGACTGTCTCAGCTAAGTATGAGACTTGCTTTCACACCAGGTAAATTAATGATATATGGTTGTAATTATGTGGGTACAGAAAAATTCTGAAGACAATAAAAAGTCTTGAGAAGGAAGGGGGCTGAAAATGTCATGGAAAAAAAATCTACATATTTTATCAGACTTCCAGAGGATGGGCCAGAAATGGGTTTTGGGTACAAATCTGTAACTAACAGCCCTATAATTGACTCATGGAACCATAATCTGTACAATTAATTCCTTTCCACTGATGTTGGACATGCATTTCTTTGATATGTACAGTGTTTGCAATTTCAAATCTATAGTTTTTAAGTGAAAATCTATGTGGCTGAAGAAGATGAAAGTTTCTTCAAGTAGGACACTGCCAGTGCACACAATATTTCTGTCTGATTTAAAAGTTACAGGATCTTATACCCTGAAAGTGGCATGTTGCGTGTCAGCTGGGAGCCAAATCAAAAGTTGAAACTGTTTCAGTTTTCAGTGGGTCTGTATGGTTTCTCGCAATTAGCTAATAATTGCTGTGAACGGGAAGATTTTGGAGATCTTCTGCTGACTGTGAGCTCCCTGGGGCTGGCTGCAAAGGTGTAGGTTTTTTTCTATGGACTTGTAGAGCTGATCCCACTGGGGAAATCCCTGAGACTTGTAAATTGGGCAAAGAAAAATGCATAATTATTTCCTATGATACATTTTCATGCATTGCACAGAGAGATTGTAGCTCTGTTTTACTTTTGCATCTTTAACTCCTGTGCCTTTCAAAGATCTGTATTTCCATGAAAATTCATGGTGGGTGAAAAATTTCTAATCTCCCAACCAAACCAAGTAGCTGGAAAGGAGCAGACAATTAAGATGCACGATACTTTGCTCTAAGTGACAGACCATAAATCACAGCCTGTGGAATATTTCATTTTAATGCACTGCCTAACCCTTGTGCTGTGTGTATTGTGCTCAGCACTGCAGCCGAGCTCCCACCATAGCTTAGAAATGAAGTCCCTCTTTGAGGGAATTGAGGGAGGTCACACTGAAGCTATAAAAAGGTGTAAGGCCTTTGGTATGTTGTTTACAAAAATAAAAGAAACAAATTTCTGGGCTTCTGTTTGGTCTCACTTTTAGAGGAGGTATTTAGGAACTTAAAGTGGGTTTCTTTCTTGCTGTTCTTTACTAAATGTAATTTATGGCAGGAGCCTGAGAAATGCTGTTAGCAGAAACATTTGTGAGAAAAATTAACAGAAAGCATGACTTGGGGCAAAGCTCAGAGCAACCTCACTAAATTTTGCAAGGAAAATACTAGCTCAACCATGTGCTTGGGCACTAAAAAATCCTTATAGTCAAGTAGCACAGTCAAGAAAAAACACCTTTCTGAATAGAAATGAATTTTATAGCCACACACAAGGCCAGATTCACAATTTCTACAAAAAATAATACAAGAATGTTGCAAAGCAGCAGCACAAAATTTCCCTAAACTTGAATCTTTTTCTGATTGCTCTTTACTTTTATCTTTAACATATGCTGCCTAACTCGCCATTAGGACAAAAGAAATGGGAAAGGGGCTGTCAGGAGTAGGGCGTGTTGATTTCTCTGAATTTTGAGACAATTCACAGCTGAGTTTCACTGCTCCTCTTGTGGGGGTGATCCCCAGCTGAACCCATCCTCATTATGGGGGAGACTCCCCACAGGAGCTGCTGGGCAATGTGGTTTGGGTGGGACCTCCCCTTGCTTTTTCCTTTGACTCCATCCATAAATTGTTATGAAGCTGGTTGCTTCTTTGAGAAGATGCTCATCTCTATATGGATTCCTGCAGTTTCACCATCCCCTCTGAGCTCCGACGTTTTCTCTGTGTCTGAAGTATTTGCCAGAATTTGACAGTTTTGTTTCTTTTATTCCTGAGGGGTCAAGTGCATACAAGGGGATAAATCAAAGAGAAGGGAAAAAAATACCCAATCCCCAAAACCCAACAGTTTAGAAAGAAAGAAGCGATGTTGCCTGTGACTTCCAGTGCTTCTTACCTTCCAGTAAATGAATTCTTTGCAAGTGGCAGGCAGATGGAGGAGTCTTCCCCATCTATCACTCCAAAGGCCAGAGCATCCTCTGCAGAAAGGGAACCAGACGGGCTCTGACCTTCAGAGCAGCTTCAGTCTACCACAGGCGCAGACATAAATATCTCCACAAGCACTGAGTGCTGCGCAAATAATTTAAAGGAGAAACACATACTTTTGAGCTACTTTCTTTTGTGCTGGGGACAGCTTATGTAGTTAAACATGGGCTGATTTAGTCATATTGACTCCAGAATGATGGTGAATGTTAAAGCAAAATAACAGCAGGGAAATCAGGTACACTAGGTTTGCTTTTTATTATACAACACAACTCAGAGTTGGGCAACCACCTCAGTGAATGGCAATCCTCCAACAGTTTCTCAGTCTTATATACCTTTTACTACCCATTGTCTCAGTCCAAAATCTTTGTAAGTTTCTAGTCGGATCTCGGTTCCCAGGTCTTATCATTCATCAAAGTCCTTTAATCAATCCTTGTCTCAGCAGACTTTGTCTTGTCCAGTTCCAGTTCTTGCTCCAGAGTTTCGAGGTCCGCTTTGGGTCAGTTGTCTTTTATTCAGTTTACCTTGCACTCCTATACTTGTACAATTCTGAGAAAAGCCTCAGGTTATTCCATTAACTATTATTCATCTATTTTCTATAAGCTCTACATGTTTTAATCTTTTGCCAGCAAAGCACCTCTTTCTTGCTGATTTTTCATCTTTTGTTAGACCTGTCTTCACTGATTAGCTTGACTGGGTTTCAAACCAATCCTGGGCTAGGGCTATACAGAGGTGCAGGCCGAGAACACTGTTCATGGCCTGTTGAGCAGCCCTGTTGCATTCTGTATTTTTCAGCTAACTCATTCTATCTTATTAAATCTATTGACTTATTCTACAGTGAACATTAGTGGACTTATCCTCAGACACCAAAGATTGTGTTTGTGATTCAAGAGAACAGTGGTGCAGACAGTTTACGTGCACTAACTCAATATTTGCTCTGGATATATTAATGTTATATACAGGGTGATGTCCTTTTGCTAGTGAATCAGGTGTGTTGGCAGGTCTCAACAACTGTGCTATCAAGAGTCCCAAATTCAGCTGGAGCCAGGAACCGTCTGATAAATGCTTCCACAGCACCCTCTTCCACAGCTGAATTTCCTGTAGAAACCTTGCCCTCATGTTTGGAAAACAGGATTACAGTCTGGTGTGCTACTACTGAAGGTTTGCTGATCTTTCTGTTTCTCTTCTTTCAGGATGCAAAATTGTGTCCTGCCTTTCAGTTTCCTCCCAGAACTGGTGCTCAGTTCCACCTGCACTCATTTATTAATTTTTGTTGAACCTTAATGGCCAAAGGGTAATGTTATAAAAAGGCACCTCCCCCTTAATGATTCTTGTGTGAATAATTCATATGTGTGTGTGTGTGTGTATGCATCACTCATTGTCACATACAGCATCCTACATTTGGGACTTGGCAAATGAAGAGGGTCATTGCTTGACCTATCCAAATGTTAATTCAGAGCTGAATTCCTCCCCCCCTCCCTTTGTCAGCCCTTTATTTAAAATGAAAATGCCTCTAATTCTCTTTAATTTCTTATGCATAAAAATGCATTAATGATAAGGCAATTTTATGCTACTTGAGCTTGTTTGACCTTGAAAGGTATAGGAGTTAGTTTGAGTTTTATTTGCCTGAAATTATACTATAATATTTCACACCCTACAACCCTGCTGTGCATTCTGGAAAATCATAACCCACTGACTGAGAAGTACTCAATCTCTGGGTTTATATGAGTTTAACCGGGAGGAGAACTTCACCTATTGTGTTTTCCCATCCCAATACCGCTTGGGTATTAGTTAAGCCATATGAGAACTGATGTATCTACAATTAAACCAATTTACTGAAAATACCAGAAATCAGTTATACTGAGAATAAAAGCAATCTGATTTTGGCTAAGCCCATTGTAGTGCTTTTTATGAATTCATGACTCCTCCCGCTTTATTTTTTCCCCTCATTTGAGGCAACTTCAGGAGATGTGGTTAGAAGCAGAAGGAAGCCACATTCTCAGATTTCCAGCCAAAAGGGTGCCCCTCTCCTTTTTCATCTCATGTTTATTATTTTACTCCATCAAAGAAAAAACATGTCAGATACTTCTGTTACAGGAAGAGCAATGTGTAGGAGTAACCAAAGGAAAGGAGGCTGGAGGCTTTCTCAAGAAAGGAGAAATCTCATTGTTCGCTCCTTATCAACAGAAAGCAATGGCCACATTAAATGGAGCTGGGTTAACCGAATAATTAATTCCCTGTCTGAAACTCTGTGTCATCTCTGCATGTGATTAAGGGAGGGCAGGGATGAAAGGGTTTGTCTCTCAAGCTGCTTCTCTGTTGTTTCTTAAGGTTATTGTGACAACATCCTCCTCCTGTGTATGCTCAGGGCTGCTGTAAAGCTCTTCCAAAGCTTGCTTTCCAACAGGGACAGTCATATGGGGGTTTTGGCATGTCTGGGCTTCATGCAAAGCCAAAAAAAGTCCCTTGCCCATCAGGCAGGTGTCAAACCCATGTCTCTGAACTAAGTTGTGTGGATGGGATGATGTTTTTCTTTTGTTTCCCTTTCAAAGTCAAAAAGAATTACCTTGGCCTGGGAACTGAGCAAGGAAGGAGTGGATGCTCATGTGCTTTTGTAGTCTTCCTTTGCTGAGCACTGGCCAAAAGCAGGGTTTGCCAGCAGGCAGGGAGATTTCAGTGCAGGAGCAGAGCAGGGGTTTGTCTTGTTCGGTATTACGCATCTATGGATGGCTAAACCCATATGCATTAAAGGAAGAAGCAGTATGGTCTATACTGTGTGTTGTATAAAAGCTTTAGTAATTTTTTTCATTAATGACCTAATTTGAATAGTCCCTTCTATTTCTTATGATAATTTAGACTATGGAAATAACTGGCATAAGGAGCAACTGCACTTCGTATTCTTACCTCTTGTTTCCAAATTCTTGGGTACCTTAAAGTTGTACAGGACAGGGCATGCCCCCCAGGAGCACACCTGCTAAGCAAGGAGTGTTTGGCTTTATTATAATCAGCATTATTCCTACAAATGCCCCGGTTCCAACCTGCCTGCACCTTTCTCCCCCAAATAAAAATGAACCATGCCATGGTTTATGGTACATTTCCCAGCTTAACTGCTGTGTCCAAATTGCACTGTCCATTACATGCTAAGCACACACAGACTTTGCAAAATGGGGATTGCTAATCTTTGCTTTTCCTAGTTTTCCTCAAACTATTTTAAGACCTCATATGAGGTCAGTGAGAGCTGTGAACTCTTCAAATTATGTTCTGAATAACTTCACATTGCCCTTGTATTCATCTGCACTAATCAGTCTCTCCCCTGTTATCGCTGGATGAGTCACTCACTGCTTCCCCACTTCACTTTCAGAGTTTGCATAGCACGGTCAATTATGACCCAGTTTGGGTAATTTGTCCTCATAATGATTCATTTATCACTATGCAGAACCCACTTCAGCAAAACACTTAAATGTGCTTTAAAATGCTGTACTTGTGAAGAATTAAAATAAGTGCTTGCTTGAATGGTCTGGAGGTGGGGAAAGTTGCGTGATAATCATATTTTTCCCTTGCTGATGTTACTGACAAATGTTCCCGCCTTACAGCATTTTGCAAAAAGTAACAATTGGAGATAAATAAATTCGATAAGCAGAATCAAATAACAGCAGCGTGTCATTCCTAATTAGATCTGATATTGTGCTAACATCTATCTTCCAGAAACTCTGTTGCATTAACGCAAGTCTTTCCAGCTGGAATCCGGCTCTAAGTTATAAAACTGTCCAAGCCATACAAAAAGATCTATTTCAATTCAAAGATCATTGATTTGCTAGAGAACGACAGAGGGAACCATGGTATTTGGTGGATAACTTTGAAGCACTCTTTATTTATTTGTTTCTTTTGCAACCAAATGCAGAAGAAATGTTAAGTTGAATTCCTTCAATCTGAATGCTGCTCCACGTAGGGACAGTGCTGCAGCCAGTACAGTTGTGTTTTTTATATGTATACACAGACATACATATATGTAAAAGACTTTACCAGTTGAGTTGTGACAGTGAAAAATTCTGCCTGGGTACAAGCAAAGTTCTCATGTTATTCCTAAAAATCTCCTATACATTTTTATTTAAATCACATTGGAAAGTGAATCTTGACTAAATAGGTTGGGGAAAGTTTTGATGTGTTAACAAGTTGACTCTTCATGCCAGTAAATACTTTGTATAATTTGCATTTTGTGGGAAAATTTTCCTATTAAAACGCAGGGTGTGAGCTGTGGTACGGTGTATAGTTTCAGGACAAGACTTTTACACCTTATTAGCACTGCAGGAAGGGGCAAATACTTTAAAGAGCATTAAGGAAAAAAAAAAAAAGTCATTAAAAACGTAATTGTCAGCTTCCAGAGATGCTAATGAACAGAAACATAATGACATATTAACAGCCTGAGATCCTCTCCTTTTCCAGGGAATACTTCAGCCTCACATACTTCTTTCATTTTGGTATGGAAATGCACACTAATGAAGGCTCTTTTAAGGACAGGATCTCTTTGAGGGTTTAAGATGTGGCAAAAAAACCCTTATGTGTGTAGCTGCTCCTTTATTTCATTTAACATATTGATGACATACTCCAGTCAGTTTAAAGTGAGTGGATGTTTCTACATTTACAGATATCAATATAAATAAAAGCCATTAGAAAGAGCAACAAGAGGAGGCTGTGGAAAAAGCCAAAAACATCGAGGTCTTATACATAAATGTTACTTTTTGGTGGCAGTGGGAGCACTGTGACACGTGACACGAGGAGGAAAAATTGCGGGAAGGTGTCTGATATTCTCCTCACTGCAAACAATTGTAAGGCTGAGGAGCAATTCTGGGGGGAGGGAGGTTGCTTTTGCTTTTCATTAGCCTAATCTTGTCCAAGCTTAATAGCAAAAACATGATAAACCTCATGTTCTTTTCATTAAAGAAACCTGTATCTGTTCTCCTCTAGTTCAGTGCATGCTATCTGCTGGCATTATTAAAGAGTTCATCATTTTGAGTCCTCATGCAAATCACAAAGAGGTTAGAAGGATTTGATCCACAGCTGAAGAACTTATTAGGTAAATCCAGTGGACCCATGCACTGTAATTGGCACCTAAATATGCTTTAGACAGATGGTGCTGTAGATTGTGCAAGCAAATTACTTCTTGGCCACGGCTACTTCTCTTCTGCATATTATTTCATAGATTTAAATCTATCCTTTATTCTTGTCTGGATACCAATGGAATTATTTTAAAGTGTAATTTTAAGCTATTTACTTCTAAAGATATTAATACAGTAAAATTAATCAAAATCACAGCAGATGTAAATTTATAAGGTGTTTTTGTTTGTCTCAGTATAAAAGCAGTATCTGTTTGTAACTCAGTCCGAGAACTCTATCTGATACTGGTTTCCCATTTGTATCAGAGGAAGAGCAAGGGTTGATTGCTGGAAATTTATGCAAATAGATAATCTAAAATGAGGTGACCTTTTCAAGCGAGGGAACTTCCCAGTGCACTGATACAGCCTATAAATGTACTTATCTTGCCTTTTTCTCATGTTAACTTCATAATCTCTGATGATAACTCAATGATCATCAGAAAAAGGGTCCTTTTAATGAGAAACGTAAAGAATATGCACAGTCTGAATAGACTGTGAAAATGTAATGTTTAAAATACTGCAGACAGATAACTTGTGTGTGTTTGTGCTCTATGTGCAAGCACAGTATTGCCAGCTCCATGCATTCAAACATGGTGATGGTTCAAACAGTATTTGTCTCCCACCTCTCTGAGAATGTCTTAAGATCGTCTTTGAAATGTGTTTAAAATACACACTTTGATTCTCACTATGGTGTTTTCAGTCTGCACTCAGCTGCATTTAAGATGCATCTTTCCAAAACTGGAGCTGTTCAAACCATTGCATGTTTCCAAGAGATGGGCCCTGAGAAAATAGAGAGCTACTTAGGGGTAAAATAAAGTCACAGTTGCTGTCAGCTACAATCACAATAGAAATATTGCAAATGCAGGTTAAAAAGGAAGAGGAGGAGCCTCCTGACCACCTTGTCTGGTCTTGCTGTTGTTCGGTCTGCTGTGCCACCAGTAAATCAGGAGCAACGCCACTGAAATGAGTCAATGGACTCCCACAAATACAAAGCACTTTGCAAGGGGAAAATCAAACTGCTATAATATGTGAATCACTTCTTGCCCTCTGATTCTCTCTCTGTGATTTTTTTTTTATTGTGTTTTATGAGCTGCTTTTCAGTTGCCTTCTTGGCCAAAGCAGTCTTCTTGCAGAATTGCAAGAGCAATTTCTACAGCTGAGGCTTTTGTAGAGACCCACCATGGCAGCTCACCATAACCTAATTGTGAGCCAGCTGCAAGTCCAACATCTCTAAGATGTCCAAACAGTCCCCCCCGCAAATGCAAGTAATATCTGGTCTCTGCTTTTCAATGGCTACCTTTTATTTTCCCCTTTGTCAGACTGAACAGAACACATGCTTTAGCTCAGGCTATCAATAAGCGTCTGAAGATTTTCCTAGCTCAGGATTTACTCAGGGAGGAATTTGGAGTTAATGGACCCGTATGTGATGCTGTTGCTAAGAAACTCTGGCTTGCCTCTGTAACGTCCTTTTGCAGTTTGGCAAGTGCCTCCCCGATGGAAATGCTTGTGTTTCAGCCCCTCTGGCTTGTCCAGAGGAGGGTGTGCTTTGCTCGCAGCTTGCCCAACTCAGCCCCACAGTGCCCACAACAAAATGAAATGGGAAGCCAACATCCCCTATTTTCTAACCACGTTACCTCTTGCTTTCCAAAGTCATGAAACTCCTGCCTGCCCTTTGCATGTGCCTGCAGCCAATGATGTATTTACTGTCTGGGATTTGCTGTCCTGCAGCTTTTCACGGCGGTGAACATATTGCTGGTCTTGCACGTCTTGTAGCTAGGAGATGTCGTAACCTGGCTAGAGACTGAAGGACAATTTAAAAGCATAACCCATCCGTTTTACACTGCTAATACACAGTTTTCTTGTTACCATGGCAAACGTGGAAAGAAGAGCACAGAGTGCTGTTCAGGTGAGGGAACGCTGCCTTGGTGGGGAGGCAGAAAATAGGGTTGGGGTCGTTTTCTTTTTAATGGGGTGCAGAAATCCGTGGGAATGAAACAGGAGGCCTGTGCTGCAGGAGTTTCCTTGAGCCACCACCATCTGTTGGTCTGAGATTTGTATGGGAGAGTCCAGGAAACCTGCACTGAGTCCTTACAGGCTTCACGAGACTTCATTTGAAGGGATGGTTTTGGTCGCAGTCTGTGCTCTGGGTGTGCTGTTTGACACTGGGCACACAACATAGTTCCTCTGGCTCTCCCTTTCCGTCCGTGATTTCTGATACGTGGGTGGAGGGGAAACACTGGAAGCTGGAGAAGAGGAGGGGTTTTCAAAAGACCAGGCGTCCTTTTTATGCTAGGGTTTCCCAGTACTTTTCCTTTCCCCAAGCTGGCAGAGCAGCCTCTCAGGTACCTGGAGCCCAGTGCTTCGCCCAGCCATTGCTGACTCAACCCTTGTCAGGTTGGCCTTTTGTGAGCCTGATGTTGAGAAAAAGCAATGCAGAGGGGACACACGTCATTCTGCTTTACACTGGTATAGATAAGGACAAAGTCTACCAAAGACCTTGAAGTTGCTCTGGTGAGAGTAGAGGTGGCCTCTATGCAGCTGGAGCTACTTGGGAGGTTGTTTCTTATTTGCACAAGTCCAAGCATATAATATTTTGTGTTGCTATTGAACTCTAGCAGGTTTGGTGCTTATCTCACCCTGATTTTGTAAGAAATAGAGTAAATAAACTTCTTGCACTATGCTGTCTTAGCTCACCCTCTGAGTCTTCTAAGAACCCCCTAAATATGACACAAAAATTAGTTTATGGAGCTGTATTATCATTTTCCTCTCTTTCTGTCTTTTTGGTCATAATTAACAGGGACGCTTTCTGTCAATCAAGTGTCAAAATGAAATGCTTTCCCTTCATCCACCAAAATGCTTGTGCTGAAGAGAATGCTTGTTCCTTAGGCAGCTGCCAGGGAGAACACAGAGTGATGGGCTCAGTTATTAGCAGGGCGAATTAACTTTTAATGTTAATGTTGTTGTTTAAGCATGTTAGGGAGCCTCAGCAAGAGGAAAGGCTCTCAGAAGCTCTAAGTCATTCTCACTGCCAGCTGAAAGAGACTCTCACACAGGGAAAGGCAGTTGGAGTGAGAGCTGCCCAGCATCTCAAAAATGAGACTAGGATGTGTTGATCAGCAACAGGGGTTTTGCAGAGTAGATGGGCTATCAGGGCAGAGTGGTCATGGCAGCAAGTAAATGTGTCTCATTTTGAGGTGTCTCCCATCCATGAAGGTCTGGGCACCCAGGGTCACTGTCCTCCTTGACCTTCAGAAGTATTTAAGCTCCATCCTCAAAATTAAGTCAGATGCCAAAATGCCCCAGTTGCTCCAAGACTCAGGAGCCAAAGAACCATGAGGTTGTTTGAAAATGCAATGGGTCTCTGAGCCACTTCAAGGGTTTTGAACATTTTAATCAAAACCTTTTCTATTTACCTAATATTCTGTGTTCTGGGGGAGAGGAAGGCATTTTTATTTCTCTCCTGCTCTGCTTCTGTTCTGGTTTTACCTGCTTCACACGTTGCTGGGATATTGCAATGATCTCATCTCTCCAAGCGCCTGGCTGCAGTCCGAGCTTCTCGCTTGGACTTGGCATAGGAACATGACTGATGGAAAATCCCATTCAAGTGTTGCTTGCAAAATGCTGCTTCCTCAGTTTCATACTGGTGACAGTTACTCCTCTTGTCCTTTATTAAAGTTTAATTTCATTGCCTCGCCAAACAATCTCGCTGCAAAGGCTACAGGTGAAAGTGAGGAAAGGAGGTTAATGCAATATATGTTATTCCTGTCTACAGGGATATTTGTTTTTTTCCTGCTTTCCAATTGCTGAAATAAATGCCACCAGCAAATGTTTACAAATGCAGTGTGAGTAATTTAGATATAAAATGTGAGGTCAGCCATGAAGTCAAGGTTCAAAGCTAAATTACAAAACCTAGGAAAGTCAAAACAAAGAAGGCATTGTCTTCTGCAGTTAGGGAAATTTAGAAACAAATGATTCTCCCACTGGTCATCAACAAGAAAAATGCACTTAAACTCTTCCATGAGGCTTTACCACATGAAAAAAGTTATGAGGTACTCCCTCCCTACTGAAGATCCCATTGATTGCAACAGAGGTAAAGCATGTTAGCAGGAGCATCTAGAAAACCTAATAAATAAAAAATAATTATTCCAACTGAGACAAACATTTGAATACTATGTAATTAGTATTGAATGCTCTACTCGCTCTTTTTTGCTGGAAATGTCATAAATTTGACAAACGATTGTGCTCAGGTAGAACGAAAACAACATTACTGAAAAGAAATGGAAAGTACCCATGAAATTCTGTTAAAATGCCATCCTGAACACAAGAGGAGGATATGCTTAAATATCATCAAGACTTGTGTGTTTCCTAAATGAAACCTCACAACTGACATGCCTTTCAAAATTATTTTTTTTTTTTAGTGAAAGAAGTGTTTCTGTAGGAAGGAAAAAACCCAACAGACCCAAGAACAGTTTGACACATTTCCTGTCATCCTTTTTTACCTCTGACCGTGTCAGGAGCTGTTCCAAAATTTCTTGTTAGGTAAGATGAGAAAAGGCATAGCAATTCGCCCATGATCTGGGCAGCTGCTCCAGAGTCAGCCCTCATCCACTCTGAAGCACACAGCAGCTTCAGGTACCTTTATTTTGGCTGTGAAGCACGAGCCTCTCATGGACCTAAAGCAAGACTTGTGTTATTGTACTTGTTGCAAAGGGGTGTAGAAAGAGCAGTTTCCTTCACTGCGATTTGTATATGCCATTTATTATTTTTAAAGACAATGAAATTTATTAATTTTAAAGACACTGAAATCCTATTTTCTGGAAAGTTAAGCCTGTCAGTGTTTCTGACTGCTTGGGAAAAAGGCCTGTGCACTGTTATGCTGAAGAAATAGAAACATGAAAGATTTTCTAAAACTGCTGCTTGAGTTACTTGCTCTTAGTTATATGGAAAGTTAAGTTCAAAGCTGTGGATACAGACATAATTGATCACAGGATAATATTCTTTACAAAGAATACTCTTTTGCTGTGCTTTATAGACATAGTTAGCAGAAATAACAAGTTTAAATACTGGTCTGAAAAGTCTGCTTTATTTTAGGAGGAGTTTATTCAGTTCTGTGCCCATAAAAATAAATGACACACTGAAGAAGTGTCTTGAATGTGAAGCTTTTGCTCCAAAGATATAATCATGTCAGGGTTATTAAATGCTGAATATAGTCTCATTTTAACTTCGATTGCATGAATATATTTCTAGATGTCTATTTTTATTCCACATAAATAGGGTTGGTTATATTGAATGTAATGGCTTAACAGGTACAAGTCAGAATTGGGCAGTAATTGACACAGTAATGTCAAAATTGCATAAATTACAAATAAGCCAAAATATCCATGGCATTGTACATCCACAGATGACATTCTCCCATGACCTGAATAGTTTAAATGAATAAAAAAAGGTCTGGATTCCTCAGTCTGCAAAATGAGGTGATATTACTTCTGCACATTGTGGATTATGGGTCTTGGATGAGAAGGAAATGCAGTAGTAAAACAATTAACAGGCAGGAACTGACAGTGTGTGGCTCCGCTGGCAGTATCGGTGCAGAGGTAGCATCTGGTGTGGTCCTCAGTGTCACCTTTATCTGCAGCGGGAACCAAATCCCTCTCCCAGGCTCTCTGAGACAGCTGGTTTTGTGCAAGTGCTTGATAAAACTTGACCCTCTGATCCGCTATACTCAGCTGAGGTTTATCAACCTGTACATTTCCAGTGTTTGAATTTTAGCTTTTTATAATGCTCTGCCAATAAAGTTTTTTTTAAGGTAGAATTGCTAAGCCCAGCATTTTGTTAGTGTCACATCTTACAGTTTCAAGCAGCAGAGCTGCTCAAGAAGGCGGCTCCCAAGGAAATTTAAACATTTGCTTTAACAGTTTCGTCCATCCCTTCTTTCAGTTACAAACAGCAAATATGGACACATCCAAGTAGAGGGTTGCAGGTTGCCAGTTTTCATGACTTTTTTGCAAGTCTCATATTGTTGACATTTTTCTTACGTGACAAAACTGTTTTGTTTTGGGTTTGTTTTTTTTTTTTTAAAGTTTCTAACATTTCTAGTTAAGAGAGTTGCAATCTTAAGGGCGAAACAAAGATCTCAAGAGTTGATGTGAACAAACCCAGATTGTTTAATTTTTACATCTTGTTTTTTAAGCCAGTTTCAGGATTTCTGGTGACCCTCTCTGATTATTGCTTCCCCAGCTGATTGGCAAGACAATATTCATTAGTCTCTCAACACTCACAACAACATGTAACTCTGCTTCACCTCTTCCAGATGTTTGGTGGGAAACAAATCAAGCTCAGTTGCCTTCTAACAATTTCAGTTCATTCAGAACCCAGAAAAGCTTGCGATTTTTTAAATTCCCTTCAGGAAGTTTTTTCTTCCACCTTTGACACCAAGGGGACGGATAGAGCATCTTGTTTGTACCAGGAGCTGCTTGTTAAACCAAAACAATTCCTAATTTGTAGTTGAATAGCAGGGAAAAGCCAAATGAGTCCCTCACCTGTAGTGGCATCTTGCGTTTGTGGTTCATGATGTTTCCGTGGACTACAGAACTTGGATTTACAGCTGGGAAGCAGAAGCACTAAGGGTTTAGGTGACCCATCCAAGATCCTGGAGCCAATTTTGGGCAAAGTAGGAACCAGTCCTCCCGTACCCCATCCAAAGCCCAGCAACACCATAGCACTGCACGTATGCAAGCACAGGTGGGCATTGCTCCTCTGAAGTCAGCTCATAGCAGCTGGATATCTGGCCCATGCTGTCTTTGTGTTGGCATATGTAATTTCTGTTGTTCACTTCCTTTTTGTCTAAATAAAGTAGCTATTGTTTATGAAATATAATAGTTGCACAATTAGCTAAAGAGTCGACAAATAAATGATTACCCAAGACAAACAAGAAAGCAGCAGCTGTAAAGCTGGCTGCCACCATGCCTTGTCCATCTTTGGAAAGGGTTTTTTGGTTCTTGGCAAATTTAAATGGAGTTTCTCCTGCAGAAGTTAGATTTACTGGTTTGGCGTCTTGCCTTCTGTATTTCTCAAAGTTTGACATTGTTCCTGGTCTGGCAGTTTGTAGCTCTCTGGGGAATTACACATCTCAAATATATCTGTAAACAACAGTAGTCCAGCCATAAAGGTTGGAGTCCAGTTTGGTAGAGGAGTCATGGGCTCTTTTAGCTTGAAGCACTACTGAAAGCAGCAGGACCCCATTGCTGGCTGCTTTGTTCTGTGCTCTCACTCAGTCTCCCCATTGTAAGCATAAACATAGCAGAGGAATTTATTTTCATTTGGGGTTCTTCTTTTAGGGTGAGTGGTATTATTATTTATTAGTCTAACTAACACAGCTGGGAGGGGAATAGGCAAGTTTTTAGGCATGGGATCACTTCTTCGGCTTGCTGATATTCTTGTAGCTCTATTGAGACTGTTACCCAAAAATAAACATATTGTTTATTTTCTAAATGACCCCTGGCAGTATTTTAGCTAGAGTAAACACTGAGCCTTTTAATTTTTAAAATTTTGGCTAAACTCTGGTTAACTTCAGCTCACTACTATGAGGCATTAGCTATGACTTAGAGATGAAGAAACTGAGGCAAAGAAGAAAAGTCCTTTCCAAAGGGCTGATAAAAAAACCCCAGAAAGACACAGCAAAATACAACAGGTCTTCTTTCCCTACTCAGCACAGGCCTATCTTGGATACATAATCTCCGTATTTTTTGAGCAACAGGTGGTTTCTCCAAGGAGAATATGGACATCTGCCCTTGCAGCATGGTTTGGAAACTCCCATCCTTTTTCTACTGTCTGCTGAAATACATGCTTGTCGATGGAAGGGGAATGTCATGAGAAACTACAAAATTTGTTTCCATGTTGTTGGATTTGAAACATATCCATGTTTTTAAGGACAGTTTAAAATTGATATTTTAATTGAAATAGTTAAAAATTCAACTTTGAAAGAAGCTCCTACAGCATTAAAAAAAAAAGTGTCAATGAAAAACTTTGATCATTAAAGAGGTGCCATGACTCCACAGAGCTCCACTTCTTGATGTCATTTTTCATTTCCAAAAAGGTCAGATTTGTAAGGAGAAACTAATAAGCTGAAAAAATGACCAGCTTAATTTCTGAGCATGTTTTTCTCCAGAACTATAGGGGCATTTATTGGTCTGATGGCTTTCTTTTGCATCTGGGAAGCTCTGAAGGCAGCTCTTCGCCAGTTACACACAAAACATTTATAGCCCAAAGAGGCCAGCTCGTTAGTAATTACTGTAATGAGTTCTTCACAGTGTTTCTCTGAAAGGTGATTGAGCCCCTAATGCAGACACCAGATATTTTTTCTTCAGTTAATGGTGTGGTAAATTATTCCTGCGAGGGGGCTCATTGAATGCCTCCTTTGAAACAAGTTAAAGACCACAAAGGAAAGAAAAAGCTGTAGGTCTCTTCTTACCAGTAACAGGAGAAAATATTTATGGAGTGTTTCAGATCTAGATCTTCCCAATGTTTCTGCAGGCAGGTACGAGTGTGAGGTTGTGTTCTGTAAACAGCAAGTGGCATAAGTGAATGGATGGGGCAGATGCTCCAAGGTGTACTTTCCAGCTGCAAAGATGTGGCACAGCTTGGGTAAAGGAAGATGGGCTTTGTTTGCTCAAAACTACTGCCCTGTGATCCCGATGGTCATGGGCTTTGCAGATCAGCTTCTCATCTCATTGGAAGTGAGAGGTGTTAAACTGGTGCAATACTGGTACGAGAGAGGGGGGAACAATTTTCATGAGGTTGGCTTTTACAAAGGGAGATTTCTTCTGCTGCTAAGTGAATAAATTAATTGATGTGTCCAAATGCAATTAGCAAATGCTACAGAGGGAAAGGCTTCCTAATCAGAATCATTAATCAGGCAAAAATGAGCTGTTGCATGTCTTGCATGTCCTTTTTTGGACCCAGCAAAAGACCCATCAGCCAACCTCAGCAACATACATAAGGCTGGGCATTATTTATAATTGAGCTCTATAAAGATCTTCTTTTTAGATGCTGTACGTATCTACATGCCATAACCCAGAAATGCGTTGAATTTCCAAGCTTACACCCACAGGGCTGGCTGTATATTGGTCCCAAAGTCAGGATTTGGAGCTTTCACAAAAACACTCTTAATTTCTCCCAAAACCTGTGCAGAAAGGAGCAGTCGTTGCCGGGGCGATGAGGCAGTATTTGAGAACTGGCTGTGATTTAGAGGAAGGAGAAAACATGCTGCTGATCTGCTTGCACTCAGTGTCTCCATGCCTTTAACACTCCAAATCCGCAGGCTGCCCAGCCATTAGAAGGGGAAGCCTTGTGCTCGGTGGTCTCTGGTGTGTCTGTTCGTATCACCTGGCTCATTGCTGATAACAGTGATGCGGGAGATGCTGAAATCCTCTGCCAAAAGGCATCCAGGTGCTTCGGGACCCCATGTGTTACGGAAATCTGTGACTGACTGGTACAGTAGTGCAGGTAAAATGGGGAGAGCTTGTAAAGGAAAGGCCTGAAGTACTTTGACTATATATTCTTTTTTTTTTCCCCTCTCTGCAAAAACAACACCGGTAGATGTTATTCAAGAAGCTGTTTGGTAATATAAAGCAATAATGAATTGCAGAGTTTGCCCACACACCATTGCCTTTTGCTGGATAGTCAGAAAGACTCATTAGCAGGTGAGGTTTCCCTGGCAGCCGGTAGCTCTAAAGACTGCTTAGTGTTCAGCTGGGATGGTTTTCAAAGGATCTGTGCACACAGTGTAGCTTTTTAGCTTTTCTCTCCATGGGAGCAAATCTCCAGTCATGGTGGCAAGTGCTGACCGCTTACAGAGAAGTCCAGCTTAAATGTCTTCTCGAATTTTTTGCAGCAGAGTCAGCTGATGAGCCCAGGAATCCTTATACTGTGTCTCTTGATAAAATTATGATAGTGTCCGTCTTCTTTCATTTAGTTACTCCTGCTAGCAAGAATTAAGTTTAGACTCTGCTGGCTTTTGTCAGTAGATCTCAGGATATATTATTTACAGTTTATTTTATTTTGTACTCATCTGGGCAGTAGCTGGAGTGTATAAAATGGGGTCTCCTGGAACAACTTTATTGCTTCAGCCTCTTCCTTGAAGTAGTCTTTGGCGCAAGTATATTTTTTCCCTCATCTCTGACAGAAAGCAATTTCCTTTCTCCCCTGCACGTCCTTCAGGCTCTGGTGATTCGCACCCCAAAGCGCCCTGCAAAAAACCCAGCTTTGTTGACCTGTTCTTGCTTCTGGGGGTGGCAAATGGTACTCACCTGAAAAACCCACACACAGCACATCATCTCTGATAGCAGCAGTGAAAACCACCGCTTCTGAAAGATATCGTTTTCTCTCTTCTTGTAGGTGATGTCAAAGAACTAATGCAGGATTGTTTCAGTTTCTTCACCTCTTGAAATTGTTCCTCACAGTGAGGAAATGGTGAAATTGGAACGGGAAAAGCCGGGAAGCCGATGGGGCTTTGATAGCTGTAACTTTTACTTAGCTGGTTGTCTCACTCGCAGCGTTACTGATGTGTTATCAACCTGAAGCCAAGAGGACTGATACGGCAAGGGAGAATTGTCATCTTTATTTTTTCTTTTCTTTTTTTTTTCTTTCCTTTTTTTTAGGGATCAAGAAGTATCTTTTAATTTGAGCTGAACATACCTGTGTTTATATCTGAGGTCCATAATATATTTTTTTTTTTAAAAAAGTCTTATGTGTTTGCAGGGAAATTGCTGGGTTTAGTTGAAGTGTTGCTCAGCAAAAATGTTTAAGGCTTCACATTGAGAGGGATGGAGGGTTTGCCTCATTATCCTTCTTGCTTAGATTTTTACCGGGCACAAGGCAGGAAGTTCCTCTTGATTTAAATGAGAAATATGAAATTTCTTCTGCTTATGAGAAGGGCCCTTTGGAAGTTGTGTTGCAGACTGACACAGGACATCAGAAAACTAGTGTCAGAAATTGTTTGGGTTTTTAGGCTTCCTTTGTTTTTACTTTGTGTGTAGGCCAGAAGTTCGGAAATGCGTGGTTTACTTTCATGAGGAAGACACAGATGATTTTATTTTCGAATACAGTTTCCATTTAATGCATGGAAAAAGATTTGTTTTGCTAAGCAGAGTTTAAACATAGCGCTATGGCAGATGCTTATAAAAATCAGTGCAAGTCAAATACTGATCTGGTTTTTCCTCATTCTTACTGGAAAATATGTCTTCTGATTTCTCTGGCATCTTTCTAAACCTAGAGAATTACAAATGAGAGAAGCATTTGCCCCCAGAGCTTAATGTGCCACACATTGCTCAAACAGCACTAAACTTCCCGAAAGGTAAGAGAAGAAATATCTGAGAATATACAGCTATTGCTTCAGATAAGGAGGTTAGAGTAACTTTGTTTGTTTTGAATTACTTTAAAATCATAAAGCCTGGGAGAACTGCTCCACGTACCAGTTTCTGCTCACAGTCCATGTAAATCTGGAAAGAAGCCATTAGCTTGAGGAGGATAACTCTGATGTACATTCACATTACTGAAAGCAGATGTGGGCTTATGGCTCAAGACAAAAGTTTGGAGTATAAAGAAAATGATCTGTCCTCAATTCTTCAGTGTTCAGAAAGGAGGGGATGAATCAATCCTCATGCATTAGTGCTGGGAAGATGGCTTTCAGGACAGATGTGTCTGACAAGAGGTGCTAGGGCAACCTAGGATTGATAAGAAAATCAAGCCCACTGCTGCCTGCGTGCAGCCGTGTAACTGCTGCTATTCTGTATGAAAAACCTACAGCTTCCTGGGGCTTTTGAATGTTGGTTGGTGTGAGGACATATGATTGTAAAATGATTGCTTCATGGTGTCTTGGAGAAACTTAGCTACATGTGGTTTCCATCGCACCTACGTGCCGTGCTGCTCCCCAGAACGCCGTGTCCACAGCAGAGCATTGCTCTGAGATACCTCTGGCTTCATGTGCATTGACCCATGAGGAGGAGATGTTTGGTTTACAAGCACGATGCTGGCTTGGGTTGTGACGTACAATAGTGTGTGATGTACCTAAGTCCCACCCATCAGTAAAATTATTATGTAGTTAGGATAGATGTAAGCTTTTGCTTGCAGGCCATCACATTTTTGGTAAAACTGTTTTTGGAAAGTGATACGGTGCTGGAGAAATCCTTGTGTGCCTGTGAATGGAGGAATGCTGATTTTCTTCCTTTCAAGAAATAAAACTTCTCTAAGAAGGCAAAAGCTCTGTGTGGCTTTTAGTTCCTGTTATGGGTTTGTGTGGCGCGGTTTTCCTTGGTGGCAGGGGAGGGGGACTGCAGAAACGGCCCCTTTAAGAAGCTACTAGAAGGTCCCCTGGCACCAAAATGTCGGACACGCCAAAATGCCGGACCTGCCTCTAGGAGGGGAGTGACGGTGGTAGTGCCTCTGGGAGAACATATTTAAGAAGGGGAAC